>PVJH01004276.1:0-127979 GCA_004026705.1 Nesogale talazaci
GAACAGTGACTGTCTTTTCTTCTTCAAATTTTTATTCTGAATATGGTGAAGGGTTGCAGAACAGTACCTTTGCATTTAACAGTTCAAGCACACCTTATTGTTTGCAAGCCTTTCGATGTAACATCACTTTTTCTTTCTTTCTTTTTAAGATCATTTTATTAGGGACTCTTACAACTCTTATTACAATCTATACATGCATCATTGTGTCAAGCATATTTGAACATATGTTAACATCATCATCTTAAAAATATTTTCTTTCTACTTGAGTCTTTACTATCATCTAATTTTCCCCTCCCTTCCTCCATCCCTCATGAAGCCTTGCTAATTTATATTCTTTCCATGTCTCACACTGATCTCTGTCCGCCTTCACCCACTTTTCTGTTGTCCAACCCCTGGGAGGGGATTACATGTTGTTCATCAATATACTTGTTCCCCCTTCTCCCCTCACTTTCCCCTTACCCTCCTGGTATTGCTACTCTTATTATTGGTCATGATAGGTTTATCTATCCTGGATTCCCTGTGTTTCAAACTCTTATCTCTGCCAATGTACATGCTATTGTCTAGCGGGACATGGGAGAGAGGGCAGTGAGGGAAAGGAGGTGGTGCTAACAAACCCAGGAACAAGGGAAGAACAAGTGATCAAAAATTGGTGGTGAGTAAGTGTAGGAGGCCTGAGGACTTGACCAAGGACAATGTAACCCAGAGAAATTACTGAAACCCAAATGAAAGTTAAGCATGATAGTAGGATAAGAGGAAAGTAAAAGGAAATAGAGGAAAGAAGTAGGAGGCAAAGGGCATTTATAAAAGTCTAAATAAAGACAAATACATATGTAAATATATTTATATTTGAGGGGAAAGAGATCTATGTGAATCTATTTATAAGTTTAATATTAAAGTAGAATATGGACATTGGGTCTCTACTCAAGTACTCCCTCAATTCAAGATACTTTGTCTATGAAACTGGCATTCCAAGATGCTCACTTCCCCAACACAATCACTGAAGACAAAGCAGGTGCATAAGCAAATGTGGTGAAGAAAGTTGATGGTGCCCAGTTATCCAAATATATAGCATCTGGAATCTTAAAGGCTTGCAGATAAACAAACAAGTGGTTATCTAACTCAGAAGCAACAAAGTCCACATGGATGGAGCACATCAGCCTGTGTGCTCACTATATGCAAATGGTATCAGGTATCGGGCACCAAAGAACAAAAAATCATATCATTGTGAATGAGGGGCAGATTGGCGGCCCAAAGTCCATCTGTAGACAAATGACATTCTCTTACAGAAGAGTCTCAGGGAGGAGACGAGCCAGTCAGCATGCATTGTAGCAACGATGAAATATCAAAACATATAACTTTCCTCTAGTTCTTAAATGCTTCCCTTCGCTGCTCTCCCTCTCCGCCCCCCCCCCCCCCCCCCCCCCCCCCCGCCTCGCCCACTATCACGATCCCAATTCTGCCTTACGATTCTGGCTAGACCAGAGGATGTACAATGGTATATATAGGAACTGGAAACACAAGATATCTATGACAAATGATCCCTTTAGGACCAGTGGTGAGAGTGGTGATACCAGGAGGGTGGAGGGAAGGTGGGGTAGAAAGGGAGAACGGATTACAAGGATCTACATATAACCTCTTCTCTGGGAGAAGGACAACAGAAAAGTGAATGAAGGGAGACATTGGACAGTGTAAGAGATGACAAAATAATAATGACTTCTAAATTATCAAGTGTTCATGATGGAAAGGGGAGTGGAGAGGGAAGCGGAAAAATGAGGAGCTGATACCAACAGCTCAAGCAACAAGTAAATGTTTTGAGAATTTTGATAGTAACAAACGTACAAATGTGTTTGACACAATGGATGGATGGATGGATTGCGATGAGTTGTATGAGTCCCCAATAAAGTGATTTTTTTTAAAAAAAAAAAGACATGAAGGACTGTTATTAAGAATACATCTTCTTTTAGACTTTCTGTTGTCTCATTTTTCAAATGTAAACACTATTCAGTATGGAATTTATTTTGACATTAGGAATAAATAAGGTGTTCACACTTTTTCTTAAGAATTGGTTAATCAACATTTGTGGAATAAAGCTCCATTTCTGTTTGTCTCCCTCCTGTGACTCCTGGCACACGTGGCTTCCTACCAGAACCGTTACTTGCTTCTCCTCATGCCTCTAGCGTCACTTCCTCACCCCTGCCTGGCCTCCGCTCTGCTCCTGACTTGCACTGTCGTGGTTTCCCAGGATCTTGTCTTCTGTCTTCTCTTCTCACGCTGTAAAATCCCATGAGCACAACCTCACACCCATAATCACAACAGCGTATGTGCGCCGATGACTTCCGAATCTAAAACCTGGTCCAGGTGTCTCAAGGGCTCAGCCCCGAGCTCCTGAGTTCCTGAGTCAGAGCTTGCCTGGAGGTCTGCAGACACATCTGAACGGATTCGAACCAAAGTGCTCCGTGCTATTTCACCTAGGGAAACTATGAGTTAGCGTTGGCAAGATGAAGCCTAACAACAACTATAATCCAAGCCAGCATAATCTTCTACCTTCCAGAATACATTGCTCATTGTCTGAACCAACTTACCTTCCCCACACCATAAAGCTGCCTGCTCCCCAACACTGGAGGTCTCCATCTTATAGTAGTCTCCTGTATCTTATTTTCCCCTAGATGCATTATTACCTCTCCCTGCCCCCAGCTGCCCCTCCTTTCAGCCCTAAGCCATATCCCTTTGTAATTGGCATCCCATTAAAGCAAGGTCCTGCACACGACAGCCAAGTATATTCCACACTCTGAATGAGGTAAAAGCCAAGAACAGTTTTTGAGTTTGGGGGTTTTTGTTGCTGTTGCGGTTTTCACATTCATTAAGATTCCAAGAAATATATATATTTTTAATTAAGTAATATACAACAGAAGTCTTGGTACCTACAAAACCTAAAGTATTTACTAGACTTTACAGAAAGTTGGCGAATCCCTTTGTCTAATCTGTACTGTAGACCATGATCTGTCAGTGGAATCTTTACAGAACATGGACTATTCAACCATATCACTTGCCAACTTCAAACCAGTCTCTTTGGACTGCCACCAATGCTCTTATCTCTCTGTTTATCCTCATCTCCCTCCCTACACCACATTTCAGTGGCACAGAACCATAATCAAACCAAAGCAATTTCATGCTTTCATCATGTTTTCACATGCTGTTCCACTCCTCTGATGCCTTCCACCTTCCAGCCTTTGTCTGTCAGGATGCACATACTCACGACTTCCTTGAACAAACTCATCCTGCTGCTCTTCACCCCAGACTTCAGAGTGATCCTGCTGATACTCCATACCATTTCCCTTATCTCTCGTTTCACGTGGTTTTCACTTTGTTTCCCTAACCAGAGGTAATTCCTTCACATTTTGGGAGTTCACTAATAGACATTACATGAAAGATGCTCTGCAAATTGCCATTGGTCAAAGGGTGATAGAGCAATGTTATGACATACTTTTGATGCAGGGAGTTTCTCGTTTTTCTTCTGCTGTTATAATAGAAATGCCACAAGAGTATGACTTCAAAGACCAAAAGTTAAGTTTTTTGAAAGGGCCATGGCTTATAAACTCTATTTTCAGACTTGTAGAGGATTCTTATATGGTGTTTCATGTGTGGGTGTGGGTGATACATGCTAATCTCCTTAGAGTAATTGTAACTCAGAAATGATTTGGTTTAGGATCCAACTTATACTGGCTGATTTGAAATGACCAATTGATTACCTCATGTCAGAGGGTATCACAGAAGATGATCTCAGTACTTTATAGAATATGATTTAAATTAGAATAGGTGAAAGGTTTTATAATGCATTTGAGTGGTTGTACTGCCTCTACAGACATGTGGATTAGGATTCCAACACATATTTTGCAGCAGGGGCATAATTCAATCCAAAGCAATGTGGCAGGGGCAGGAGAGAAAAAAGAGAAATAAGGTAAAAGAAATTAGCTCAATCTGATGGATCCTCTAGTGATTGCCAATAGCACAATAGCCCTCCAGTTAGGCCCTTTCCAATGAAGAACCCGTGTGTTTATGTCACGGAGATCAAAGACCTAGGAATGGAAGGTCACCTCTGTCCTTTGTTTCTGTGGCTCACAGTAGTAGTCCCTTGAGGACCCCATGCTGGGCACAACCCCTTCTTTCACAGTGGCTCTGAGGCCAGTCATGGGGGACACACTGTAACCCTGGCCTGTTCTACCATATGCGTTCTATAATCCCACCACTGCTTCCTGTGGATCTGAGTTATAGTTTTCTCATATTTGGGGCAAAAGAAGTGTCTATTTCTAAAGTTCTAGATAAATGGCTTAGGATGACTTCAGATTGTTTTTCTTGTTGTTTTGAACTATGTAACTGTTTGTATAAGAATGGCCTTAAATCAGAATGTGACTAAAATTTCTATGTTGTTGTTTAAAATCCCCCTGCCCCCTAGAATGTAAAGGTGCTAGTCAATTTGGTAAAACTGAACATTGAAGGCAAGGGTGCTCAATACCTCAATCACAATCTACTAGCGGATCACATGGCATTAAAAAAACAGTCATAAGCCTGGCTTAAGGGATAAGTCAAAGGCCACAGAAACCTGCCACCCAGAGTTCCTCTGTTAATATTCAGGAGAGTTTCCTTCTCATCTGTGGGGACATCCAATACAGAGCAGAGACTGCACCCTGCTTTCCTCAGGCTCTCTATGGCATTAAACTTTTTCAAAGTGCTTTTTGAGCAGTGTCTTCAATACTGACATTTCAACTGTAAAATTCATAAATAATTTAGACCATTAGATTGTCAATAGGAAAGCAACCACAATCAGCCCAAACTTCACCTGCCCTCCCTGGGACAAGGTTGAAAGCCAAATGCCACCTCACACTGATGACGCATGCATGGCTTCTTCCTGCTGGGGGTTCCATCATGCGTCACTATTTCTTTCTGGTTAAATTTTAACATGAGATCATTTGCCATTTTAGCCATTTCTATGTAAATTGACCACATTTCTAACAGAGAGAAAGACAAGGATAAAGATAAATAGAGGTCAGCACAGACAGGGAGGGAGAAGTGACTTTTTTCAAACTGGTGTATATTTACACTAGGATAAAATCAAATGCCATGGATCAAATTGCCCCACTCCCTCCGCAGCCCCCTGTTGCTCTCCACCCAAGACTTCAGAGTGATCCTGCTGATACTCTGTGCCCATCTCTCTATTGTTTACCTTTGGCCCACCCCCAAGTATGTATGAACTTGCCTGGGCCATGATTCTCAGAAGTTTGACAGTTATGCGCTTCTATAACAAAATTGGCAGTTTTATAAAGATAGAATCACTCCCTCTGTTTTGACCTGGTGTGATCAGGCTGAAGGGGGTTTGAAGGAGGTTGAAGGGGGTTTGGTGTGGGCTCTGATACCTTTACTTGATCATGGCCCTGATCCAATGTGACGGGAGTGCTCAGGAGTGAGACCTGTAGCACCTTTTATCTCTTGTAAGATAAAAGGAGACAAAGGCTTACAGAGGAGGGATGCACAACCAATGAGAGAAGAGCTAGGAGAAGAGAGTATCCTTTAACGCAGCGGCCCTGTGCTGAGAACCTCCCAGACCCAGGAGAAGAATGGTGCCAAGGCATCATGAAGGTCATGTAGAAGCATCCACTAATAGAATCAAGGGCATTCCCATCAAGCCAACAGAGACAGGAAGCCTTACCCTAAATTTGCACTTTTAAGTTCCTAAACTGTGACAAAATGTTTTTTTGTTGTTGTTGTTGTTAATGACAATAATTTGTGCTATTTCTGTTATGGTAGCACTAGAAAACCTAGACACCCAGGAAAGTAACTCACAAGTAACAAATAGCAAAATGCCAGGGAACTCTTACTCAATAGTAATTTCATGTGTGTCAGGGAACTGTTTTTCGTAGGGTTTCAAATGACTGATGTTTGGGAAATAGACCATAATGTTCTTCTTCCAGGGTACTTCTGGGTGAACTCAGAAGCCCAACCTTCTGGTTAGCATTCCAACATATGAGCTACTTGCAACCCCTGGGGACTCCAAAGTAAACCATCTCAATTCTCTGACCCTTTCCTCCATATCTTTCCATAGTGGCACAGCACTTCACAGTCAACAGTGGAGTCCTGGTTGCATGATGGCTTAGGCACTGGGCTGCTAAATGAAAGGCCAACAGTTCAAATCCACTGAGAGAGAAAATTGAAGCTCCCTGATCCTGTAAAGACGGACATTCTTGGAAACCCTAGAATGTGTTCTCGGTTACAGAAATGGGTTCATTGGCAGTGAATTTTTCGGGCTTCATCATTAGCAAGGACTTTCTTTTAGATTCTATCTTGCCAGCCCATACCCTGGTTCCACATGGGCACAACATGGCAGGAGGGCCAAAGATGTGTGAGGGAAGGGTCCTGAGAAGGTGTTTGTATGGTTGGTTGAGCAAGAATGCAATACAAGTATCTGCTTTCCTAACTGCAGCTGCACTTGCCCACCAGAGCTGCTCAAAATGCAACTTGGAAATATAATTCATATCACCCCCTCACATTCACACCTGGCATTCTGAGAGAGAAAGAGGCATTAAAAGCCATTATTAATATTCCTTTCTGCGTTTTCCAGGCAAGCATTTGCAGACATAACTTGAAGTTACTATCTGAGACCTTGATTGGCTCAGTCTTCCTTGTCCAGGATAGTTTAACCATAACCATTGGGTTCTGCCCCTTCCCTCCATGTCCCAAATCCTACCCACGCTCCACACCATTTCCTCCTCATGGCCTAATCCTTCTTGACCTCTTTGGTCACCTATTTTAGCACCTACTAGTAGAGTTATCAAGTAAGTGTTGTACCACCAGCTAAAACGTTGTTGACTCAAACACACTAGCCTTTGTGTTGAAGAAAACTGAAGCTGCCTCCTTCCATGAAGATATATAGCTTTGGAAACCCTATACCAGGTCACTGTTGACTTAGTGGCAATGGGTTACCTACCCTCCAGCCTGCATCTCTACAAATGGTTAACACAGAGTCTCTATAAATGGTCAAAACATTAATTCACTACCCAAAAGAGTAGCCATTAGAATCCACCCAGAGGTGTCTTAGAAGAAAAAGCCATATCGCTGTGTGCTCACCTTCCCAAGGCGATCGCTGAGGACAAGTGAGAGCATGAGCAAGAGTGCTGAAGAAAGCTGATAGTGCCTGGCTATTAAAAGATATAGTGTCTGGAGTCTTAAAGGCTTGAGGAGCAACAAGCGGCCATCTAGTTCAGAAGCAACAAAGCCCACCAAGGAAGAAGCACAGCAGCCTGTGTGATCACAAGGGGTCAAAGGAAGCAGGTATCAAGCATCAAAGAACAAGAATCACAACACTATGAATGAGGGGTAGAAGGCGGTGGGGACCCAGGAGCTATTTCTGACAATTGGACACCCTCATACAGAAGAGTAACAGGAAGAAGATTGGCCAGTCAAGATGCAGTGAAGTGGTAATGAAGCATACAAGTTTTCTCTCGTTCCTAAAGGCTTCCTCCCCCCCCCCCCAACTATCATGATCCCAGTTCTACCTTACAAATCCAGCTAGACTGGAAGTGGTACACTGGTACAAATGGGAACTGGAAATATGGGGAATCCAGGACAGATGAACCCCTCATGACCAATAGTGAGAGTGAAGTTACCGGCGGGGTGGAAAGAAGGTGGAGTAGAGGTGGGAGGTGGGGGACAATTACAAGGATTTACACGTGGTCTCTGATTTGGAGGACAGGCATCAGAGGAGTGGGCCAGGGGAGACATTGGGCAGTGTAAGATATGACAAAATAATAATTTATAAAGTATTGAGGCTTGGTGGCAGAGTGGAGGAGGGTAGGGAAAGGATGAAAAGCTGATATCTAGGGCTCAAGTCGAAAGGCAGATGTTTGGAAAATGGTGATGGCAGCAGATGCTAGGCACAGTATATGTATGTATGTATTGTGATTAGCGATGTGCCATTCCCCAATAAAACCATTAAAAAGAGAGAGAGAGAGAGAGAGAGAAAGGCCTGGTGATCTTCTTCCAAAAATATCAGCCAATGAAAACTCTGTGGAGCTCATTTCTACTCTGGCACACTTGGTCGCCATGAGTCAGAATCCACGAGAAAGCACACAGCGATGACTCTTCTGGTTTCACTCACACTTGTACCTGGTCTCCATTCCAGCCCTGTGCCACTGGAGTTAGCCTGACCCGCCCACAGCCCCATGGATACACCTGTTCTGCATCCACAGCCTTACCTGGCACATGCCACCACCCACCTGAAGCCATCCTTTAACCACGTTCCCTGGAAGGGTTTGCTTTCTTTGTTGCCTTCCATTTTTGCCTGTTGGCTACAAGGTATATAAATAGCATGAGCATTTCCATTTTCCCCTGAGCATCAAAATACACACATTCAAGTAATCGCAAGTTAATTTTTACAAACCGCACACTTGAATACTCCAACTTCATCTTTTACACTCTCCGTTCTTTCCTCTAACCAATCCTCTGATAACTCTTTCTGCCCAAAGGCTGGATGCACTAGCATGCTAAAATACATAATGACGCTGAGCCCTGGTGGCATAAGTGGTTGAGTGCAGGACTGCGGCCCGCGGGCTTGGTGGTTCAAATCCAGCGGCGGCTCTCAAGAGAAGCCCTGGGTGGCTCCCACAACCACCAGAAGGCAGGGAGGCCCACAAAATAAATAAATAAATAATTATACACACACACATATTCAAAGAATGTTATCTTTTTCTTGTTTCTGGTCTGTTGTCAGGTCTCTGTCATGACTCAGGGGCCCAGGCTCCTTCATCTCCTGATCCCATTATCTCTCAGGCAGGGCTCATTACCTATTTCCAGTGGGTAAAAGGGTATTGGGAATCAGAAGGGGGGCTCTGTTTAAGTGCTCCCACCTCTACTAGTCATAGATCCAGCCCCAAGCACAAAATAACTTGAAAACTAGTGTATCTATGAGCTAGGGAAAAAATGGTGGGAAGAAATTAATTTGAGGAATCTGAAACCATGGGCACAAAGACAAAAACCACAAAGACCAAAAGCCACATATGTGCCTACTTACCTGGTAGTTTGCCAGGTTACATGTTAGATAATCACAAGGTCAGCAGTTCGAAACCACCGGCAGCACCATGGGAAAAAGATGAGGCTGTCTAGTCCAATACCCATGGGAGGCAGTGCTATCCTGGCTGAGAGAGCTGCTGTGAATCAGAATAGACTTGATGGCAATGAATTGGGAGTTTTTAAAATTTACTCACTCATTATCCTCAAAACAGGTTCTTCAAGTTCAAGACAAATAGTCACTCCTCTTAATGTTGCACCAGCAAAGGGGAGAGAACATACATGTAGGGGCTACAGCTTTTCCCACAACATTTTTGAAGGATGAACTGTTCCTGAAGACTACTGAGGATCAGCCATTTTGATGAGTTCACTCCTGCCCACAAGTGCTCAACCACTAGCGTGGAGTTTGATGGTTCCAACACACCCAGAAGAGTTTCAGAAGTAAGGTCTGGCTATTAGCTTTCAATGGGCCTGGAGGATCCCATGAAGCAGTTCTGCTCCACAGATGTGGGGTCACCATGGGACAAAATGGACTCAATAGAAGCTGAAAACAACCGGATCTCTCTTTCCCAGGGCTCAGGGTGGCATTGGCATGGCCAAGCAGCTGACCATGGTGGGGGCAAGGCTGTCTCCCAACCCCCTGAACTCTTGAAGTGCAATTCATAGCAAGACCTCCCAACCTTGTAGCACTTGAGCCATGCGTCCTCCCACACGCAATCACATTTAGAGACTCTAACTCCCACTGTCGGCAAAATTAGCTGGGGGAGCTCAGTCATGACTTTTCACGGCAAAAACACACAGACACCCCTACCAGTGGGAGGTACTTTGATGAGCAGGGGCACTGGCTTTGACCTTCTTCCAGATACTGCTCCCCCTTCCAGCTGATCCCAGTTCAGCTGTGTCTCTCTGACTCCTGCCCCCTATGAAGAGAAGAAGAAGAAAGAGGAGGAGGAGGAGGAGGAAGAGAAGGTGGAAAATAAAGTTGTCCTTTTACAAATTAAGGGTTCTTCAGAGAGTTGATCTAAAAATCAAAGCTGTCAAACACACAGTGGCCTCTGGAGACCAGAGGCTGTTTTCTTCTTGTTCTGAAAGAAAGTTATAAACAGATCTATGGGATTGAACCTAACCAACCACGAGAAAGGTCCATCTGTATGTTAAGTTGGTGGTACCCATGCCCCATCTCCAGTTAATCCCTTACTCAGATACATGGCATTTTCTTATCAGGCCCTATTTTCTCCTCTAACTGGGTGAACATACACAAGCCGTAGGAAAAAAATCACAGCAGTCAAAGGATACAGAATGAAAATCTGCAGGGGTGGAGTGAGAAGGGGGTGGCAGTACTGCTCATAAAACTTTGAGGAAACTTTAAACTTATTGTCTAAGTAAGTAATTGTCTACATCGTTCTACGTGGTTAATAGAAGGACTTGTTCCAAGATTCCAGGGAAGCTTTCCTGATTCGTCACTAATCCAAATATATTTATCCTGAAGGTCATCAAGAAAGAATATACAGAGGTGAAATGTTGAGAGAGGACCTAAGTCAAATGTACAAACACACAGAGGGAAGTACTTTCTAATGCTGAAAACAACAATACCCTTGCCAGAACCATTTTTAAAATTTACCACTTAACCAGCTACTGTCAGAACTTCACTCAGAACTCCTGCAGGAACTATGAAAAAAGCAACACTGGAGAACACTTACTATGTGACTGTTTCATGCCAGGCACTGCCCCAGGCGTGGTTTCTTTACACCTTCTAGCAGCCATGTGAGTCCGATGCTGTGGCCGCCATTTGATAAATGTGGGCCCCAAGCCTCAGTGAATCAGAGATCGTAGTCGGGAGCCCACCATTGCTAAGAGGTAGAGCAAGATTGTCTGAATCTTAAACCAAATGTTCCCCCTCCTCCCACCCACCCCCAGCCTGATGCTACTCACATTCCCACAGCTAAGCAGATAGATGAGGAGACATCCAGTTGAAAGAGCTGATTCAGGGGGACTTGTCAACCAGGGACCGTTTCACAGTGGCAATCTCTGTCCTGAAGGAGGGATGGTGAAGTATGGACACAAGCTAGACCACAGGGTACAACAACGCAAATCTCTCAAAGAATGATGCCCAGTCAAAGTCTGCATCTACTTAGTCCATGAACGTGATTAAGTGCTTGGCTGCCAGCAGAAAGGCTGGTGGTTCAAAGCCACTCCGAGGTACCTTGGAAGAAAGGCCTGGTGATCTACTTCCCCAAGGCCAGCTATTGAAAATTCTGTGTGGAGCACAGAATGACCCCAGGGACAGGGTCTCTGATATTGGTTGACTTTCTTTTGATAGCTCCACAATGGTATTTTGTTTTTTCACTCTAGTAAAAAAAAAAAATGTGTGGTTTCTATGATCCTCGAAAAGCCGGCATTTCATTTGTGTTTCCCTTTCTTTTCTTTTCTTCAAACCATCAGCTAATGTCCTGGAGGGGGACTCCATGGATCAGGATGTGGAGAGTCCTGTGGCCATTCATCAGCCAAAGTTGCCTAAGCAAGCTCGAGACGACCTGCCACGCCACATCAGCAGAGATCGGACCAAAAGGAAAATCCAGAGGTACGTGCGGAAGGACGGGAAGTGCAATGTGCATCACGGGAACGTGAGGGAGACCTATCGGTACCTGACCGACATCTTCACCACCTTGGTGGACCTCAAGTGGAGATTCAACCTGCTGATTTTCGTCATGGTTTACACAGTGACCTGGCTCTTCTTTGGAATGATCTGGTGGCTGATCGCTTATATCCGAGGAGATATGGACCACATAGAGGACCCCTCGTGGACTCCCTGTGTCACCAACCTCAATGGGTTTGTCTCGGCTTTTTTATTCTCCATAGAGACAGAAACCACCATCGGGTATGGCTACCGAGTTATCACAGACAAATGCCCAGAGGGAATCATCCTCCTCTTAATCCAATCTGTCTTGGGCTCCATTGTCAATGCATTCATGGTGGGATGTATGTTTGTAAAAATATCTCAACCCAAGAAGAGGGCAGAGACCCTGGTCTTTTCCACCCACGCGGTGATCTCCATGCGGGATGGGAAGCTCTGCTTGATGTTCCGGGTCGGGGACCTGCGGAACTCGCACATCGTGGAGGCTTCCATCAGAGCCAAGCTGATCAAATCCAAACAGACTTCAGAAGGGGAGTTCATTCCCTTGAACCAGACCGACATCAATGTGGGATATTACACGGGGGATGACCGCCTGTTTCTGGTGTCGCCGCTCATCATTAGCCATGAAATTAACCAACAGAGTCCTTTCTGGGAGATCTCCAAAGCCCAGCTTCCCAAAGAGGAACTGGAAATCGTGGTCATCTTGGAAGGAATGGTGGAAGCTACAGGTAAGACTCGGGCCACATTGAAATATCTGTGTGAGAAATGCTCTTTAAAAAAAAAAAGATGAGATGCTCATTTTAAAGCATGGGCTAGCGGACTATTACATTCTCATTTACTCCAAACGATAAACAAGCTGACCCTCTATTGACACCATCCTATGTGCCCTATAACCTTGTTTATCCACCATGAATTCTAACTGTTTATTTTTAAAGCACCCTTTGAAAAATAAAATTAGTGAACATAAAATAGCCCACATTTACTACATCTTTAACTTTCAAATATTTATTTCTATTAAAATCCCATTGGTCTGTTAAGCTTTACTAATCCAAATACTTGGGGCTATTTATTTTAAGACAGAAGAATTAAGGCAAGCCTTTCAAAGGAAGCCTGACAAACTGCCTTAATAAAAAGGCAATTTCTCTTCTACTTTGAGAATCTTTTGCAAGATCCATTGCATACACTAGGCTATCTTTCATTTCTATCAAAGTGAGCATTCCTCTCCCCTCCACATGCTAAATGTTACCTGGTAAACCCTCAATAGACATAGAAGACCCAGGAAATAACTCCAGGAGGCAAAAAGAAGACTTAAGACCCATTCGTCATAATCCAATGATCCTTTCTGCTGTCAAGTTTAGTCTTTGGGATATTTGGGGGAAGATGAAATCCAGAAAATGGTCTGTTCGTATTGAAGTCACTGGCTGTTGGTCCTGGCTGATATCTGAACTTCACATGCGCTAACCTCCCCACAGCAAAACACGCTTTGCTCATATCTATCTGTAATACCCCACAAGGCACAGCCATACGCTCTGATTTCAACTAAGAATGGGTATAATTAGCAAGAACCTCTGGTGACATGGTGGGACATAAGTTGTGCTGCTAACCAGAAGGTCAGCAGTTTGAGACCACCAGTTGCTTGGCAGGATAAAGATGAGGCTTTCTATTCCCATAAACAGAAACAGTCTCAGAAACCCACCATCCTACCCCATCTGTAAGGTCACTAAATCGGAATCAGCTTGATGGAAGTGTGTTTGGTCTTCTGTTAATTTGAGGTATAAACCCTAATTCACGATGAACCCCTTCATGGTTCTTCTGGCTTGCTTATGTAAGTCTTGGCATCTAGTATCGTACAATATGCTGTTGCTGCTGAGTTGCTGCTGTTCCTGTTGTTGTTATTGACTGCTGTCAACTTGCCCTGACTCATGGGGACCCCCTGCCCAACAGAACAAACCAATGCCCAGTGGCGCTATAGCAACTTCATTACTGGTTAAGAATTGGGTCAGCCTGATCCATAGGTATTTTCGTGGATAATGCTTGGAAACAGATCAGCAGACCTTTCTTTCTCATCTATCTTAGCCTAGAAGCTCTGCTGAAACTCATTCAGCAATACGCAAGCCTTCACATACAGACGGTGGTGGCTGTACCTGAACTAAGACAGGGACCCTTCTATCCTGTCTGACAGAGTCACTAAAAGTCAACCCCTTCTGCATAGCCATGAGTTTGGTTGCGCTTGGTTTGGGGAGGAGTGGTTCATCAGAGGGACTATAAGGAATTGTTTTGAAATACTGCATACATGCTGCAAATACACACTTTGGGCATAACTTTAAGCGTTCTGTGCCATCATTAGTGGGAGAAAGAGGAAACCCTACAGATGGTGACGATGTGTCAGAATTGTCTCAAAGGTACTGGGGTTTGGGTGTCCCTGTGAAGGAACTGGTAGAGCAGCAGTGAAAACACTCGGATACTAACCAAAATATCAATCATTTGAACTCACTAGCCACCTGGGGAGAAATGGAGACCCTGTGAATCAGAATTGACTCGAAGGCGATAGGTGTGGGTTTGGGGTGACATCGTCTTGGGTGACTGTGGGGGAGGAGGGATTGTTGGAGAGGGGAAAAAAACACTGTCATAACGTGGTTTCTGACTCCTGGTAACTCCTGTGCGTCAGCATGAAAGTGTGCGCTGTGGAGGGTGTCGTGGTTGAGGTTGCTGTCCTTACTGCTGTAGGTAGTAGATCGTCAGACTTTTCCTCCAAGGCATCTCTGGGTGGACTTCAGCCCCCAGACTTTCTTTTCACCACCCGGGGACTCCTGAGGAGGAAGAATAGGGGGGACTTCGTCCAAGCAGGACCTGTCTTTCACAAAGACCAGAAATTTCAACCTGGCAGAGCCCAGGGCCTCTGGGTCCACCTAGTGGTCGGCACTGGGATACCAGCTTTAGCAATATAAACTGACCACTCCGATGCGGGGTTCATTTTAGATGCTCGCTATCAATCCTGACCACAGGGCAGGTGGGAGAGCGAGCAGGGGACATTGCATCTTTGATGTCAAGAAGCAAAAGCCGCTCGAAATGTAGCCTCTGATGTTCATCTGAGCTTCTACTTGCGGGAGCTCATAGAGCTCCCTCAACTCCTTTGCAAGCTCAAAAATAAAATAAGTGATCATGAAATAAGTAAATAATTCTGGTGATGTCCCAGAGGCAAATGCTCCTGGGGACAGGCCCTGTCTTTCCGATGACAGCTTGTAATGAATGAGGCTTTCCGAATGGAGGAACATCATTTTCTTGATAATTAGGAGTGATACTTGCCTCTGAGCACTGAGTGACCTTTGAGCCACTTTCTTAGAGAAAACGCGGGAGCTGTCAGCAAAAAGGGTCAAAACTTCCACAGTTGTTTCTGTAAGTGGGAATTTGCGACTAATTTTCTTGGAGCCCCTGGGTGACAAAATGGTTACCATCCTCCGCTGCGATGTAAGAGGCTGGAGGTTCACGTCGACCCTGGAGGTGCCGCGGAAGAAGGGTCCAGTGATCCGTGACTGTAAAAAAACAAGCCACTAAAAGCACAGTGGAGTCCTGCTCTGCTCTGACACACGTTGGGTCGCCACAAAAGTTAGAGTTCACTCCATGGTCCTGGAAAGGGCTTCTTTCCTTTAAAAAGTTCATTTTCTGATTTCTGGAAAATAAGGGAGAGGGGAGAAAAGTTCTAGAAAGTTCTGGGGACTACCATGGCAGCGGAGCATGTGTTTGATAGAACTGGTAGAGATTTGATCTCTAAATATTCCACAGGGTACTTTGTCTTTGTAAATGAAAGGCACAGGTAGTAAAAGGACCCTTTTAGGGTGTGTGTGTGTGTGTGTGTGTGTGTGTGTGTGTGTGTGTGTAGAAGGGGGCCAGAAGAATACTTTAATACATCAAAATCATGGAGGGGGTGGAATGAATGGGGGCCAAATACACACCTGAGGAAAGCAAATCCACTGGCATCTAAGTATTCTCTGTACTGCTAAGCAGGAACTCTGGAGCCATGAAAATGGCAGACCAGCACAAAAACAGCTTCTGCTTTGCTCTTGACTTCGCTCCACAATGCCTCCTTTGGCCGTCACCTCCTGTGCCCAGTGCTCTCGATGAACGAGGCTTCCTCCATGATGAGCCCCAAGCTGCAGTCTCAAGACAGTAAATGCCACCTTCTTCTCATGTGCATGCTTAGCGCTGGGGAGCATCTTCTCATGCTCAGCTTGGTAGGACTGTGCTTGGTGGTGCTGTGCTGGTGCATTATTACAAGTGGGGTTAAAAACAAAACAAAAGCCTCACGGCTGTTGAGTGACACCAACACATAGCACCTCCACAGACAGGGTACAGCTTCCCCTATGAGTTTCCCAGACTCCAACTCTTTGTGGGAGTTAGAGCCACCCCTAGGAGCAGCTGGTCATTTCGAACTGCTGACACCTTGCTGTTAGCAGCCCAACTCATAGCCATTACACCACCACTGAATCGCTTCTCCAAAAAAAAAAAAACCATATTAGAATCCCAGTCTCAACTATTGTAGTTGCAACTCCTTGTGAAAACAAGGCTTTCTTTGTCAGGCTAATGAGACCATATCAGCATAGGGTGTTTCCTGATCATAATTATTTCTTTTAAAAAATCATTAGAGTTTTACATTCAACAATTAAGACATTTTGTTTCAACTCCTCAACTGCAATGCCCTCAATACACACACACACACACACACACACACACACCCGCACACCATCACTTGTGCCATGCCCTCCCTGTGGTTGCTGTTGCCATTCCTCCTTCTTTCCTCACTCTCCAGACTTTGTCCATGAGTAAAGGCTGCCCTTTGGGTCTTAAATGTTGGTGATTTCAGCACAAGCTTCAGGCCTGAAGAATAAGGACCATTGTCTTGGTGGACCAGTAAGCCTGCTCTTTCTCCTTTTATGATTTTCACATTGCTCTATTGTGGAGTTTTTAATGTCATCCCTTTCAGAGCCAGTGGTGCTGGTAGCTGGGCACCATCTATTTCTTCTGGTCTCAGGGTTGTGGAGCCTGATAGTCACCATCCCTCCTGAGTGACCAAAGAGCAGACTAGATACAAAGACAAGCAAGCTCAGAGGGAAGATACAGAGGCTTCTGAAGAAACAGGAGTACTAGGGCTATGGACCCCAGGACCCAAGGATCTTCTGAGAGCCCACTGAGAGAGAGAGAGAGAAAGCCTGCTCCATGAGTCTGTGCCTTGATTTGGGCCATAGGGCATCTTGGGCTGTGGAATCATACATGTGTTCTTTGAAAGCCAGCACTTGTGCCACTCAAGCGTGGCAGCACTCGGAAGTGAAGGCATGCATCCAGGCATGGTATTCCAGTTCCAGCTGCTTTGGGGCAAGCGTGCTTTGTTGCAGCCTTCAGAATCAGGCTCATCTCTAAAACAAGAGGAAGTCCCTTGAAGCCAGGAAGTGAGTCCGTAGGTGTCGGCCCCAGATCCTCTGACCATGCTAATGGGTCTCGGGTCTGGTTCCCCCCAAGAGTCAGAAGGATGGTAAGTGGCGACCTCTTGAGGACCTTCCAGTCATGTGATTCTATTTATGAACATGAATTAAACCCTGGAAAAGTCTGACACTAGCCACCCATCCATCTGGGAGCTGTCCACGTCTCAACCCACAAATATATTTCTAAAGGGGGCCATTCTTGTTCCTGACACGTGGGCAATTTTGAGATAGTGATGTTTACAGAAGACTTCAGAGCTACGTAAACAAACATGCTCAGCAGCTGCTGCAAATGGCGTTAAAATAGTAAAGCATTCATATAGACTGTTATTTATAGAGGGTAAATTGGCCAAGAGGCTAGCTGACAGCCGCCTGGGGCTGGGCCCCCTGCCAGCCTGGCTCCCACTATATCCTTTCTGATTGATGAACTTCCAGATTTACCCCCCAACAATTATGCAACTGTGCCAGGCAGCCCTTCCCAGCTCCTCAGCAATGTGTCTTGTGAGCACGACACCCTGTAGAAAACATTTTATGTACACTCGCTAACTACCACCCAGCTATTGGGAACTAAGTTCCTAACATTGATATCACTCCATTTCGGTGTATAGCTCTACCACATATCTAAGACATGCTGTTTATCTGCTTTTAAAACAATTTTCTTTGGGGACCCAACCACACACACACACACACACACACACACACACAAGAATGGACTGCAGAGGACCGCACTGGGGCTACAGCTTGGGGAGTGGGGTATATCTGATTAGAGCACAAGGGAGAAATGCAAAGGGATGGAGAGGATGGAGAGGACATCATCCTGGCCCACCAAACCCCAAGGACAATGCTCCTGCTCGGAGCAGACAATGTACAGGTAGAACCATAGGACCAGTCCCACCATGAGATATGACATCCCTCACTGAACCATAGTGCTGCAAGGGACAATACTAGAGACTCAGTGGGGAGTTGTATACAACCTGACCCCATCATGTTGGGGTGAAACACTAAGGGCACCCAAAAGAGCAACCCTTAGCAGCAAGAAGAACAAAGTGAGGAGATCCCTGGAAAATGCCATCAGACTCCACTGTCAAACACTTGTCAAGGTCAACAAACAGACCTTGAACTACTTACAGGCTTTTCCAGTTTTATCAGTGACTTTCTTTTAGTTGTTGCTGTTGTTTTTGTTGTTGTTGTTTTGTTGGTCTTGATTTTCTTTGTTGTTTTATTTGACTTTGCCTGGTTTTTGTTATTTTGGGGTATTTGCATGTCTATCTAGATAAGATCGGCAGGGTAAATAATTTGGAGATGAAAGAATTGGAGACATGGGGAATTCAGGACAGATGATCCCTTCAGGACCAATGGTGAGAGTGGTGATACCAGGAAGGCGGAGGAGAGGAGGAGTAGAAAGGGGGAACCAATTACAAAGGTCTACATAGAACCTCCTCCCTGGGGTATGTACAACAGAGAAGTGAGTGAAGGGAGACATCGGACAGTGTACGATATGACAAAATAATAATAATTTATAAATTTTCAAGGGTTCATGAGGACTGGGGAGTGGGGAGGGAGGGTCAATATAAGGAGCTAATACCAAGGACTTAAGTAAGAAGCAAATGTTTTTAGAATGATGATGGCAGCAGATGTGCTTGACATACAATAGATGAATATTTGTATTGTGATGAGTTGTGTGAGCCCCGAACTGATGGACTTTGGGTCTCTCGTCTGTATTTCCCCTCATTTATAGTGATACAATTTTTATCATGATAATTATAATGATATAATTTTATCTTTGATGGCTGATAACTGATCCCTTTGACACCTTGTAGTCATACAGGCTGGTGTGCTTCTTCCATGAGGGTTTTGTTGCTTCTGAGCTGGATGACTGCTTGTTTACCTTCAAGCTTTTAAGACCCCAGCTGTTATATCTTTTTATATCCAGGCATCATCAGCTTTCTTCACCACATTTGCTTATGCACACATTCATCTTCAGCAATCATGTCAGGAAAGTGGGCACACAATGATATGATTTGTAGTTTTTGATATCTGATAAATGATCCCTTTGGCATCTTGTGGTCATACAGACTAGTGTGCTTCTTACATGTGGGCTTTGTCACTTGTTTACACTCAAGTCTTTAAGACCCCAGATGCTATATCTTTTAAAAGCTATTCAGCTTTCTTCACCACCTTTGCTTATGCACACATTTGTCTTTAGTGATCATGTCAGGAAGGTGAGCATCATGGAATGCCAATTTAATAGAACAAAGTGTTCTTGCATTGAGAAAGTATTTGAATGGAGTCCAATGCCCAGTTGTGGCAAAAAACATTTATAGAGGTCTAAATACAGAAGTGTACATATGTAAATATATTTATATATAGTCATAGGAGAATAAAATTGTGTACATAGATCTCTATATGTTTGTTAAGAATTAACAGAGAGCTGCCACTGCTCTGTTTTCTGTCACCAGGGTTAGTTGGCTTGTTCCTGTTGTATGCATGTCTCTTGTTCCTGGCTGTTCTCAGTAGTATTATCTACCTAACTGCCTTTATCAAGGAGCCCTGGTTGCTAGCGACAAGACCAGCAGTTCAAAACCATCAGTTACTCCACAGGTTTTTGACTCCCATAAAAAGGTAAGGTCTCAGAAACCCATGGTGATCATGGTCTTTGTTCTATAAAGTCCCCATGAGTTGAAGTTGACACCATGACAGAGAGCTTGGTCTATTTTGTTTGTTGATTTATTTATTTTTAAACATTGTTTCTTTTCTTTTGGGGGAAGGACATCATATTTTGTTTGTTTAAATCCTTTATCAAGAATCCACTTTTGCTCACTGCTAAGTAGTATCACTTTCTTTTTCCAATGACTAGCTGTAAGGTTGGCAACTGGAATCCATGCAGTGGTGCCATCATAGAAAAGACTGTTGGTCTTCTTCCATAACATTACAACCATGAAAGCCTTAAAGAGTATGCTTCTCCACTGGCACACACAGGATCATCATAAACCAGAATTGACTTCATTGAAATTTTCATTTGTTCATTTTATGAGTTTTGTTTGTTTGTTTGTTTTTTTGGGGGGGGCATCACTGCCCTCTGGTGGTTGTGGAAGCTACCCAGCCTTGCTCCCGGAGAGCTGCTGCTGGATTTGAACTGCCAAGCCAATGGGCCACAGTCCCTCACTCAACTGCTATGCCACTGGAGCTCAGCCCTTTATGGGTTTTTTATAATAACATTATAACACCTAAAATAATTTACAATCATCCCTTCAGATTCAGTATCCAGTAAGCATTCACATTTCTATCTTGTGCACAGTATAATTATATTTTAAGTGATCTATTTGCTTGATCGAGATCCAACTAAAGTTTACACACTGTGGTTGGTTGATATGTCCTTTAAGCCCCTGACTCTGTGAGTTCTCTCTTCATCTCTGGTTGATGTTTTTCTTTCCTGTTAAGTTTTTTCTTAAAGAAAGAAGAGAAATTCTGAAAGACTTCAATACTGCAGAGAAAACTGGGGAAATTGAGGAGAGGGAGGAAAACCACCTAGTGAAGACTATGAGACATAAGAAATTGTGCCCAAGCGCTCTGTTTATAGAAGAGGAGGTAGAACTGACTGCCCAGGCATCTTCTCTGTAGATGCCCAAGCAGCAGGGCTACTGCTCACTCTAGAGTCAGCAGGCAAACTTCCATTCATATGGAAAATCTGGTCTATTACTGTTGTTGTTGCTGTCTGCCATCATGGAGTCCTTATGTATAATGTATATGGGAAAGCCCTGGTGACTGAAGTTAACTACCCAGATGCTCTGCAGGAGAGAGATGAAGCTTTCTGCTCCTGTAAAGATTTATAGTCTCAGAGCCACAGGAGCAATTCTACCTACCCAACTGGGTTGCCACATGTCAGAATTTGCTCAATGACAAAGAGTTATTTGGTTTTATAACTTAAATGGATATAGAAGGTCTCATTTTGTTGACTAAGATTAACTGTGACTCAAGCCATGGTATATTCAGTCATGTCATATGCATGGAAGCTGGACAATGGAAAGGAATGACTAAAGAATTGATGCTTTTGAATTGTAGGAATGTCAATGTAGAGCTAAGGTATTGTAAGCTGACAAAGAGCCAATAAATCAGTCTTGTAAATGCTCTACCAGTTTGCTCTTTAGGCTTGATGCTTTGTCTTGGTGACTTTGAACACATGATCAGTCACTAAAGAAGGATGGCCCATTTGATCAATGAAAACAAAGGAACTCCTCCATGAAATGAATCAGCACAACAGTTGCTACAGTGGACTCAAGAGTACCCATTGTGAAGATGGCACAGGATCAGGCAATGTTCCATTTCGTCATACATAAGACTGTCAATTCCATAGTAGCTAACAGCAACAACATACATGGGCACATATAAATGTATGTGTACATAAATGTATATATTCTCATAGACTTATATAACAGGGAAAAAATCACTGTAGTAGACTTTCATGAAGATGGTGCATTCCATTTCTTGATCGGATTTCTTCACATGAAGAGAATTTAGTTACATAAATCACATCACAGGTCACTGGAGTGTTGAGTGGGAAAGAATCTTTACTGAACTCTTAAAGCCCAACAAGACTAGTAACTTGACTCTGGTCCGATAGCCCCTAGTAGAGCAGAAACTTGAGATCCAAGAATACTGATGTTATTGTCCAGTATACCACATCCAACCCTCTTCGCATCATCAGTTCTCTTAGCATGTGAAGAGAGGCACTTAAAAGAAACAACCTGAATTTAAGGTGCTGACAACCTCTCCCTTCTTATCTCCCAACATAAACATTTCTTTTTCCTTTGTGATTGATTCATTCTCTGTTGGTCTCCAAATGTTATCACTTCACTTTCATATGCTTTATGCATTCAAAGGACTTTTAGACAATTTTGGCAGAGTGGTTACTCCTTGGGCTGTGATCCAAAAGATCAGCAGTTTGAAACCACCAGTCACTCCAAGAGAGGAAGACTGGGCTTGCTGCTCCCATAAAGAATAGAAGTCTCAGAAACCCATAAGGGCAGTCCCACTCTGTTCTATGGGGTCGCCATCCAAGGGCAAAGACATGAGGACAGGGGGGTTTGTTTTGGAGAGTTTTAAGTGAAAGGAATAGCAGAACAGTCCTGAAATCAAAATTCTATAAACATTGTCTGCAAAAAGACTTCTGCTCTAAATGCCATTTTTCTTTGCAGTAGTCCAATGCTATTTGCTATAAGATGACAGAGTTTTGTTTTTGTTTTTGTTTTTTTTAAGATGGCAGGGTTTAAAAAGGTGGCATTTCACAAATGAGATGGCTGAAGGCTAACATTCCAGTGCTCCTAAGCTATTTCTAGTTGTGATATGTTATAGTCGTGACAATTTTTTTGCATTTTATTTTAGATAAAGCAGAAAAATTGATTTGCATTTTTTGTATCAAAAGCTAAAACAAAGGTTAACTGGTGAGATCTGAAATGCTGAGGGATGGGATGAACATCTCCCTTGGAAGTATCTTCCTCATAAATATCCAGAAGGCAGAGTTTTTTTAATTGAAGATGAATAAATATCTTGTTCTTGGTAGAAACCTACCACCAATCAACATCAATAAATTCAATCATCCTTCTTTGAGCATTTAGTTCAAACCACTTATTCAGGGTACCCTTCCAAAATGCCCTGCTCAATAGAATACCCCCCAGTAGTGTCATTGGCTGGGTGAAAAGTGATGACAACTGTTCCCTAAATATGTCTCATTCTTTGTAATCCTCAGCAACTTGGGGACACACAGTTCTAGTTCACCAAATGCCATTAAAGTTCTGAGTTTGGATGCTGTAGAACGTGCACCATTTTAAATTTTTTTTCTTGCTACTCCCTCCAAAAAGAAAACTCCTATAAGGAACCCAACACTATAATTCCACTAAACAATGTCCCATAATTTAACAAGTATTTTTTAAGCCAAAATGATTGTAATCATAGCAACCCCATATATTTCAAAGCAAGGCAATCCTCCAAAAGATTTTCAATGGCTGTGATCTTTCAAAGCACCTTCCAAGGCACCTCTTAATGGATTTTTCCAGTACAGGGGGATGCTTAGTGGTGTGCATCCCCAAGGAACTTCTAAAAGGTATTGTCCCACTGCCATCTGCTGACCAGGCTTATTCCAACCCAAAGCAGCTCTTTGCAGGGTTCTGTTCCAGAGGCTGTGCCTCTTTCCAGGAGCAGAGAGCCTCATCCTAGACCTGCAGAGTACTGATCTTGAGGCTCGCAGGCCAACACTTAACCCAGACTGCCACCAGGGACCCTAAAACGTATTCCCAACCTCAATCAAGTGAATCTGGACTCAGAGCAGCCTCAGAGTGCCACGCTGAATTACTACTAGAGTTTCCAGGAATGGAAAGCCTCCTCTTTCTCCCTCGGCACATTGGTAATTTTGAACTGCTAGCCTTGTGGTTAGCAGCCCAACGTGTAACAAACTACACAGTCAACACCCCCTTAGAAAGCGTTTAGGGAACTTCTTCAATTTACAAGGCACTTTACCAACTCATCGATTTATTTGATACCAAAATATCACAGAATTATGAAATGTGTCTATTTTTTCCAATGTATTTTGGCATATAATTCACATGTCATGCCATTCAAGAGCTCTATCACATCAACAAACGTTGTACATCATCATCACAATCAGTTTAGGAACATTTTCTTCACTCTTGTATTCATCATGGTGAGCTCCCTCTCTCCCCTTAACTTCCCCCTGCCATACTCGCCAAACATCCTTAATCCGGTTACTATCTCTATAAATTTACCTCTCTATCCTGGATTTCGTATGCAGAAAAACATTCAAAAACAAATAAACAAAAAAAAAAGGAAAACTAACCAGAATTACAAAGTAAAACAGATAAAAACCTTTAACTGAAGAGAAATGGAATGTATTAAAAACTAGAACAAATTTAAACAGATTATAAAAGAGATCAAATGACAGGATGCTAAATTTTAAGCTAACGGCCATCCCTTCTGATCATGGACCAGGGATGTAAGTAGCCTTGCTAACAGGCAGACTGCATTGGAGAGTGCATGTGGCAAATGTGGTTAGATGTTTGTCTTTATTAAAACATCAGTACCAGAAAACTCAATTCTTCTTCCTTCTCCAAATGATCCATGGGGAGTTCATGAAGATTGGTGCTCAGTAGAAGTAAGTTATGGTCAGTCAGTGTACACAGTTTAGAATTCAAACCCTAGGAAATAATTGGACTAATATCTAAATGTTAGCTCTGACCCAAATGCTAAAATCAGTACTCGTCTTAGAAAGAAGGCAGCACCATTCAAATTAGCATATAAGTGTCAAATAGTGCACAACTTCTAATTAGGGAAGCCTTAAATAAATAGACTTTTATTATTTCCTAGGGCATTCAGTAATATGAGTGCTGACAATATGTTGCCAACGAAGCAGTTCTACCAGACAATTTCTAGTGTCCAGCAGAGCCTCTATGGGGAAAAAAAAAGCAAGTAAATTATTAACAAACACACACTCACACATTAAAGAGCCAAACAACCAGGGGAATGTCTTCTCCAATTAAACAAGCCTCTGTTTCCCTGCCCCATGTGTCTCCACATAAGCACATTGTGTGCTATTTCACAGGTCTCTTTTTTTATTAGATACCATTCTATCCTCCAGCTAACAAACCCCTCTTAGCTTTCGCCACAGTCATCAAGTCATTCCCAAATCACGGCAGCCTCACCTATGACAGAGTAAACTGCTCTATAAGGTGTTCTTGTATGCACCCTTTACAAAAGCAGATCAGCAAGACTTTTGGAAATTGTGCCACTGAGTAGGCTCACACTGCCAATCTTCAGGTTAGTAAAAAAAAATAATAATAAATAAAAAGGAAGAAAATCTTCACTGCTATCAAGTTGATTACAATTCACAGAGGCAATATCAGACTGGGTAGGACTGTCCCTGTGGTTTTCCAAGACTAGAACTCTTTATGGGAGTAGAAAGCCTCTTATTTCTCCCACAGAGCTACTATTGGTTTCAAGCTGCTGACCTCACAGTTAGCAGTCTAACACTTAACTGCTATGCCACCAGGACCTCTTTTTAGAATAGTAGGCAAGGACAAACCGTTTGCACCACCCTGGGACCAATTGTCTCAGCTCTCTCTCCACTTATCTGTGCTGGGTCTGTGCCTTTTACAGTGTCAGATTATTCTGGATTTACACCACAGCTGCTGGCTTAGCTAACTCCCTGTCTCCGGTTCTTCAACTCTCCAATGGTAACAAAACTGGTATCTACTTCAGAGGACCTTTCACTTTCAGAGATTCCCATTAGGCCACCCTTTCCCAAAGGTTGCACCAGTGATAAGCAACAGAGACCAAAGCTTTGTAGAGGTAGGAAGCCTGGCAGTTGGGAGAACCAAGTGCACATGAATGGCTCAATTGTCCCTGGGGACCTTGCAGTTGGTGTCATGACAGAAAGGCAAATGACTCTCCCTGAAGACACGCTGAAGAATCAAAACTGAAAATGACGAGCTGTGTGTGCCAGTGCAAGCAACGCCCACTCATAGTGCTGGGGTTAATGACAACCTGGCCTCTGTCCGGAGACCTCCCATGAATTACCCTTTGACAGGGTCTGATGATGTAGCTCACTGGCCTCAGAAAGGACTTTGCATTCCTAGAGATAGTGACATTGTGTCATAACCATGTCTGCCCAAAGTGGACATGAATGTAAATGATTCTCAGGTCTTCTCAGGCAATTGTTTGACAAGGACAGCACAGAGTTTCCATCATTTGAAAATGATATTTCCATGATATCAACTCCCTTCCTATCTTCTTCATAAGAATCCTGAGGCAATCACTGCTATACCAGTTGGGAACATGTATTTTTGCATCATGAACTCGACTAAATGCTATTTAGCCAGTTGTCATCAAGTGGATTCTGACTCCTGGCAGCCCTGCGTGTCAGGGTCAAACTGTGCCCCACAGGGTTTTCAATGGCTGATTTTTTAAGAAGTGGTTGGATGTGGTACCCCTGGGTAGACTAGAACGTCCAACTTTTAGGTTAGTATTTGAGAACTCCAAATATGTATTTGCTTATACAGTAAGTCCTTGTAAACTTCTTTGCTTTGAAGTACAGATATATACTTTATACTTCACACTACTTTAAGCCTTAAAACCAAATATCAACTTCAATAAAATCTACAGTAAATGTGAATGTCTGCAGAGCTGATTCCATTCTCCTCTACTTAGAAAGAAAGATATAGAGGTGCAGCATTGCCAGATTTGGGTAAATGATATTAGAGTAACAAGCAGCCCCCCAAGTCTCCAGGGCTAAAATCAGCCAACATGCAATCCTCATTTTCATTACATACCATCTGCAGCGCACATCAGAGCCTCTTCACTGAAGAAGCAGCAACTTCCCAGGATATGCCATTCTCATGAGAGAAGGGGTAAAAGAAAGATTAAAAAGACATCTTTCTTCTGCTCACAATGTATTAGACACAGTGAATCATATGGCAATACCTGCTGTCAATTGAATGTGAAAATATAGTCATCTTCCTGAGGTTGGAAGCAAATAATTAAAATAATGATATAGTCTACTACTGGTTCCTTTAGTGGTTTTGAAAACCAGTAAACTGCATTGAGAACTTTTTGTGAGATGGGTTCTAGTCATTGGTGTTGTTCAGCAAGTAGGTCTATTTATATTTTTCCAAACATGCTAGGAACACATTTAGCTACTTCCATAGGACATGGCCCTGCAATTCACTCTCTTGATGTTATTGTTGGCTATTCTTGAGTCAGCTCTGAATACTCATGAACTAATATATACTAGGACAAAATGCTGCCAGGTCCTGTTCCATTTCTTGATCATTGGTATGTCTGAACCCACTATTGTAGCTATTATGTCAATTGATCTCATTAAATGCTTCTCGTTATTTCCTTGACTACACAGAATGACTTTCTCTAGGGACTGCTCTTCCCTGATGACATGCTCAAAGTAAGTGAGAAAAGGCTCACTTTTAAGGAACATTCTAATTGTACTTCTAAAATTAATTGATATGATTTTGGCAGTGCATGGTATAGGCAATGTTTTTTACCAATACCACAATAGGAGTACACTAATTCTCCTCCTGTCTTCCTCCTTCAGTTTCTTACTTTCACATACATATCAGGTCATCAAAAAGACCATGACTTAGATCAGGTACATCTGAACATCAAAATGACATCTTTGCTCTTTAAGATGTTAAAGAGTTTGAAAGCAGGTTTCTCAATGGAATATGACATTCGACTTCTGACTGCTGCTTCCATGAGCACTGATTATTAATACAAGTAGAACAAAACTGTTGACAACTTCTCCCCTCATTTGTGAAGATGTTGTCCATCTGTCCAGCTGTGAAGAGTTTTGTTTTCTTCATATTCGTGTGTCATCCATACTACAGGCCATAGTCTTTGACATTTATCTGCAAGTGTTCTGAATTGTCATTTTTGGCCTGCAAGGCTGAATTATCTGCATATCTGGTATTCCATTTGTGCAAACATAAAAAGTTCACATCACGTCCCATGGAAACTTTTCAGTGTATAAGGCTCTCTTCCCACTTCTATGGCCCTCAGGAAAGCACACATCAAAATTAGTCTCCATCATTCTGAGCTCTTGATATTGCCTTTGAAGAGTAGACTCAGGCTCCAGCTCCCCACTACCACCACTGTTTTAGTCTGGGTAAACTAGAGGAACAAATTCATAGACACGAATATGGATAGGAGGAAAAAGTGTATATACAAGAGGAAGGGAACATTGAGAAAGCACCCCAACCCAGTCCAAAGTCATAAGTCCAATATTAGCCCATATGCCCGATTCCAGTCTATAATGTTTCCTTCCGACTCATGAAGTCACAGGTCAGTGGGTCCAAAATCCCAGCACTGGCAGGGGTCTCCACATGGCTCCTCGTTTCCAGGGCTCAGGGTCCATCAACAGCATCCAGTGGTGGCAGAAGCAACTCATCGCTGGCAGGAGTCCCCACGTGGCCTCTCCAGTTTCAGAGATCTGGCTCCATCAGGGCAAAGCTGTGTGGCTTCTCCTCTGGCTCCTCCAACACTGTCATCTTGTCTTGTCTGTGATTCATCATCTCTGAGACTAACTCCCAACAACTGGGGAGATAGCTTCTCATCTTCATGAGGGAAATATGAGATTTCCCAGACATATCAGGAAAAAGTCATGCCCACACAGAGCCTCATTGGCTACTCAATGGCTATCTCCAGATTAACAGGCTAGACTCCACCCCTACATCTCAATCATGAAATTAACATAAGGACATGACGTCCACAACCACCATGCCAAGTAGAATCTGTAGCATGATGAAGAAATAGCCTTCTACTGGAAAAAGCCACTAGAATGTCGGGTTTTGGTAACCACAGTAAAGGCCTCCCTAACTTACCTGATACATAATGTCTTGGTAACATTTCACAAGCTGGCCATTGGACACTGCCAATCATTTTAGTCTTGCTGGAAATTTGATTTGTAACTAGCTTCTCTGCAGAACTTCTCCCTCATGCTTCAAAACCTCTTTCACAGGATAAAACTTTAACATCAGGCAGGCTGAATTCAGATTCTGCCTCCAATCCTGAGTGATCTGAAACCCGTATCTGTTAACTTCACAAGTCCTTTTTTCATTCTGAAAAAGGGAAAGATCACTTTATACCTCTAGACACATTACATTAAATAATCCACATAAATATATCACTGAGCTTCAAGCTTACTTCATAGTAATCCTTCAGCAAGTATAAAGAATAAATAAACAATCTGACAAATCATAGTCTTATTTTCATAGCTATCATTCATTTTGTTCCTTTAGAAAACAAACCTTTTATTAAATATAGTGCCACAGAGTTGATGCCAGCTCATAGTAACTCCATGTGTTATACTGCAGATTTGCTCCACAGGGTTAACTTGACTGCAGCTCATCAGATCTGCTTTCTGTTCCTCTGCGATCCTCAGTGGGTTCTCACCACCAATATCTAGGTTATAGATGGAGCACAAATCCTTTGTGCCACCTGGTGGTCTTGGTGCCAATTACTTGATTAGGGTTTTATTTCATTTACTACATAATTCTGAACCTTTAAAATCTTTCTGAAAGGTTGGCATCATCCCCATTTAAATAACAAATTCAACACTCCGGTGAGGGATTACAGAGAGCAATTTGCCTACAATCACCAAGCTGAGTAAGTGGCAAAACTATGATTCAATCTTAGGGCTGCCTAACTCCCAATCTACTCACCCCAGTGTCTCTTCAAGGGAGACCTAGTACACAAAGACAGACTTGGGGATCTCCAAAGTAGTGGTTATTTATTAGTGTTCATTACTGCACGGACAGTTATGGCTTGGTGATATATGATCTCTTGATTTCTGGTCTTGGCTCCTCTGTGAGTCTCACCTCACCTGACTGCAGAAAACAGGCAGTGGCAATCCACTCTTACATAACAGTTGGCTTTGAGTCTCTTGAGAGGGCAGTCTATTGGTGGGAACTCTCACATCCTACTCAACTCAGTGTTATCAGGTGACTATGCCAGTTGATGCTCTGAACCAACCCCCTCCAAAATGATCTGGTGCCATGTCAAGCATAACTCAGAGTGCAACCAAGCAGTACATGTAAACCCCAAGGGGAGGAAAATAGAAAGCTGGACATTGAACAAGAAGAATCAATTTTGACTCTGAACTCCCTGCCAGAATGTACTACAATAAAAAGATTTAGGCACTGGCCAGCCTACTTAACCCCTGCCAGGGCTCTCATTTCAGGATAGAAAGTATCCAACAAGGCCTTTTGAAGCGCCTTATCATGATGTGACCATGGTAGTGATGTTTATTCTCTGATCAGCAAGACCATCCTTGGAAGATTTTAATTCAGCATTTTGTTAATTAGATCCATTTCCTTTTACAATTTCTCTGGCATATTTCATATGGAGTGAGTAATAATAGAAATCTGTGAATACTGAGGGGTAAGGGAGGGGCTGTGGGTAATGACAGTCGAGAAAGACACACAATGGGAAGCAGCAAAGAGACAAGATTATAAAGATGTAGTCTAAAATAGAAAAACTAATACTATGTTTACACTGGCCCCACACTAAGTGTGTTCAAAATAACTCAGAAAACTAAAGTAGCAATAAAACAGTAGGCCTCTAGCTCCATAAGCTACTAAGTTATCTGTACTATCTGTCTCCCCAAAGTCAGAAAGGATGTACAACCTACACAAAGCAAAAATGATGTTGGTCAATGGTTCCCTTAAGAGCTGTCAAGAATCCAAATGTCCACCATGGGAATTTCAAGTGCTTCTTGTATCTTCCCAATATATTCCTTGGTGTTTATCCTGAGGGTCCTCAAGCACATCCAGCCTACCCTGCAGATTTCTTGCTTTGCCATGGCTCCAAGACAGGGTCAAGACAGAGGTAAGAGTCTTGAAGCCAACAACAGAAAAGCCAGGGCTCCAGAGATGGAGAAAGGCAACTTGACTGGCCAGCAACAAATCCTGAGCTAAGACAGAAAGGCACTGTTTCTGCAGCAGCATCACAGACTGCCTGCTGGGGGATCCAGCACAAGTCAGCACCCCAGAACTGGTAGATGGTTAGCTGGAAATGTCCATTCCCGATGCTCACAGGATTCAATGGCATTTTGAGTTTATGTGTCTGCAAAGCAGGGTGTGCTCTTTTGCTGAATTGAGTAGAAGGGGCACTTCCTTTCTCAGTGCAGCCTGATAAGGCTGGGCCAGGTGCAGAGTGGCATCTGATAAATACTGAACATCAGAACTCAGGAAGGTGGTGATCCTGTAGTGAAGGGACAGGCGATGGGGGGGGGGGGGGGGGGCATTAGATTTTGTGTGCAGTCCCTCTTCACGGTCTCTTCTTAAGGTGAAGCAAACTCTACTGAGAGAGTCAAGGACTATGTATTACCTGTCAAGTTTATTCTGATCATCAATCTATCCACTCACAAAAATAATGATTTTCACTCCCTTCCCTCTCTTCAACCCTCCAGTCTCATTATGCCCTTAGTGACTCACCTGTTCTCATGTTTGTGTTGCTGCTTTTCAACAGGTCAGCCCTGGTTCATGGTAACCTTAAATGCAATAGACCTTGAAGTGTTGCCTAGTGCTTCAATATTGCCATTGCCATGGTCACTGCTGTTTGAGTCCACAGCTTTGGATTTCATTAAATTTGACTGAACTGCCTACATTTTCATACTGCCGTATATATCAACCCATTTGGCCTCTTAACCATGCCCTCTCTCTCCCCTCCTATTTCTGGGAAACCCTAGAGCAACTTGTGACCCATCCCCTGAGCCTAATCAAGGAATAATGGAATGCCATCATCTTCTTTCTTTCCTCTATCATCAAAATGTTTCTAATACTTTATCTCATCAATATAATAGTGTTCCCTAGTATCTACCACCTTAAAGAACAAAGAAGTAAACTGAAATAAAATTACTTTCTCTTATTCTCATGTTCTTTTTTTACTGCCTTATTTCTCAGCTTTCTTGCCATATTACTTCGAACAAGCATCGTTCTCTGTCTTCAGGGGCACATTTTTGCTCCCCAACTTCACGGAGCTCCCAATCCTTCCACTGCACAGAAACTCACCAGTGATGCCCGCCAACCCCAGAGATCATCTCTCTACCTCGGTCCTACTTCGACTCTCAAGATCAGAATTGTAGTTGACTAGCCTTCTTTCTTCTCTGACATGGATGGCTCACCTCCTTCAGCAAGGGTCCTTTCCATCCTCATAGGAAAGTTAGGTCCTGGTCTCCAAAGATGAAAGTACTTCAGAAACCATTCCAGTTAGTCTCCACTGAGCCTCTCAGCAATTTCAGTCTTGCCTCTGACTTTAATTGCCCTCTTTTTTGCATGCAGCAGTAACTGTCTATCTCCCGTGCTCTGAATCCTGCATGCATAGATCTAAGCACATGTTTGGCATGCCTGTATATGTGCTCGATACGTTTGTGTGACTAACATTGCCAAAGGAGAAGCTAGAGATGTTCCATCGTCTCAGAGCACGTGTTCTCTTCTTTAGTCTTCCTTATGCTCAAAACTGGGACATCAGACATGATTCACCTAATTCCTATACTACACAGAAGTTCTATAAGCCTTTCCTTCAAGATATGTAACCCGCTGTGTGGTAACCACCCTAGATTATGTCATGATGGTATGAGGGTCATAGCATCCAAATTGGTCTCCCTACTTTACTTTGTCATTGTTAGGTTCTAACAAGTCCACTCCAACTCACAGTGACCTTGTGCACAACAAAGTGAAACACTGCCAGGTCCTACTCTAGCCTCACAACTGTTAGGTCTGAGCCCGTTGTCGTACCCACTGTGTCAGTACATTTTGTTCAGAGCCTTCCTTTTTTTTCACTGCCCCTCCACTTTATCAAAGAGTAGCCTGGTGCCATCGTAGCTATGCATTGGGTCACACTCTGAATGGTTGGCCAGTCAGCTTCTCAGGAGAAATACATGCTTTTGACGCCCATGAACAGTTATAGTCTCAGAAATTCAAAAGGAGCTGTTCTATCCTGTCCTATAGGAGCGCTATGAGTTGGCATCCACACACTGGCAGTGAGAGTGAATTCTACTTACCAAACATATGTCCTTTTCCAGAGGGTGATCTCTCCTGACATCATGCTCAAAGTACAGAAGACAAAGTCTCACCATCCTAATCTCTAAGCGGCTTTCTGGCTGTACTTATTCCAAGACAGCTGTATTTGTTCTTTTGACAATCCGTGGTACTTTCAATATTTGTCACCAGCACCATAATTCAAATGTATCAATTCTTCTGTTTTCTTTATTCAATGTCCAACTCTCACATGCTTATAAAATGAGTGAAAATACCATGGCATGGGCCACGTATGCCTTAGTCCTCAAAGTAGCATCCTTCCTTTTCAATACCCTAGAGACTTAGTCTTTAGTGCAGCATATTTACCCAATGCAATGTAGTATTTAATCTCTTGACTATTTCCAGGAGTATTGAATGTGGGTTTAAGCAAGATTAAATTCTGGACAACTTCAAACTTTTCTCCACTTATCATAATGAAGATTTGGGTTTTCTTTACATTCTATCATAATCCATATTGAAACCTGCAACCCTTCATCTTCATCAGCAAGTGCTTCAAATCTTCCTCACTGTCAATAAGCAACGCTGTGTCATCTGCATAATGCAGGTTGTTAATAAGCCTTCCTCTAATCCTGATCCCACATTCTTTTTCTCTGCTGATTTGCTCACAATACAAATTGAACAAGTATGATGACACACACCTTTCCTGATTTTGATCATGCAGTATTTCTTGTTCTATAAACACAACTGCCTCTTGATTTATGTACAAGTTCCTCATGAGCACAATGAAGTGTTATGAAATTCCCATGCTTTTCAAAGCTATCCATGGTTTGTTGTTATTACTCTAAAATCAGTACAGTTGCCATCAAGCTGTCCTCAACTGAAGGGGATTCGTTGTGTCAGAGTAGAGCTGGGTGCCATTGGGTTTTTCAGTGATTTTTCAGAAGCCAATCACTTGGTCTTTCTTCTGTGGTGCTTTGGGGTAGACTCAACCTGTCGGCTTTTCTGTTAGCAACTTAGCACAATAACCATTTGGACCACCCAGAACCTTCTTAACTACTCTACAAACATCTATTTGCACATAGCAGTGTGAGCTCTCTTAGAAAACTATAAACCAGTGCAAGGCATATTCTGTGCTTTAAAGCCTTCAGTGACTTCCCATTACACAATACTTTCATTGTCCAGATTGTTAACTGAGACCTGCAAGAGCCTTCTTCCCTGGCTCCTGTTGCCTGACTGCCTTCATCAACCACATCCTCAACTTGTCCAGTCATAGGTTTTGGGTTGTTAGCACAGAGATCTCTCTTAGTCTTCCCTGGCCACCAAATAAAAGCCAGTATCAGTCACTGTGCCCAACATCACATCGAGTGATATATATCACCCATGAAAGTTATCCCATAGACTTTTATTGTTGACAATTAGATGTATGCCCCATGAAGACCTGGTGCCAAAACCCCAGTACCCAAGGGATTCCAAGAGCATGCTAGATACTGGATAACTATTCACAAAATATATAAGTGAAGGAATAGATGAGTGAGATATACTTTATGGTCACAGACCAGACAGACTGGTCCCATAGACATGACAAACAGAAAGCCTAGAGTTATTCAGAATTGTTACCAAAAAAATCTTGTCTCCATGGCCTAAGTGCTCAACATCCTGATGATCTTCTGAAAGGCATTTATGACCTCCTCTAGTCAGTATCCTTCCTGGCACCACTCTCTAGCATGTAAAGTGTGAGTTCTCTTCAGTTCTTGGTCTCAAACCCTCATCACTTTCCTTCTGCAAATCCTCCCATAGCAGCCCCATCCCTGTTCCTTGACTTCAATCCCCATCCGTTTTCAGAAGGTTCCCACAGGGGTAAGCCCACCCTTTTTTTCTGAGCTACTAACCCAATAAATAACTGAGACCTGGGTCTCTCCACGCTGGTGCTATTCCAGGCCCTAAAGGCCAACATCATAAACTGAGTGCCTTCACCAGTAGGAAGTGATTCTCCCAATTCAACAGACAAGTAGTCCTAAATGGATGGGCCAGCAGGGCCCTACTATCTCTGAAATGTCCAAGGCAAATGCTTCAAATCTTTTCCTTCTGGTTCCTCACAATTCTTAATATTCTTGACTTATCGATGTATCACTCTGACTTTTCTGCCTCTGTCCTCACATGATGTTCTTACATCTGTGTGTCTTCTGGGTCTGTTCTCTTTCTATAATGACACCACTCAGATGGGCTTAGGACTCACACTACCTCAGTGTGGTCTCAGGATGATTGCTAACATCTTCAAAGGCCTCCATTTCCAAATAATGGCACTTTCTCAGGTACCTGTGTTTGGACTTTAGCAAATCTATTTGGGGATGCATTGCACAACCCATATTATAGTTCTAAACACAAATCTTCTCCCTCTCCTATATTTCAGTCTGATGAACATCACTGCTAGTCTTTTAGTGACCCAAATCAGTGGATTGTCATCTTATGCTCCCCCTGTCGTTTACTCTCTGCAGCTTTCTCCCTCCCAATTATTCACCAAGTCGTAGGCTGCCCTGCCTCTAGCCCACAGAATGAATTTATGTGAATTCAGCATCCCTCAAGCCACTCTACTGCCATCTTCTGGGAAATTTTTGCAATAAGCATACAATGCGATGAGCTATGCAGGTACCATTCACATAACCATATGTGGGGGTCCTAGCCAGACTTGCCCTTTCCCTTTCATGCCTGTCTCTGGTATGCAAGCTTCCCTTCCTCTTCAGCATCATGGCCTTCACTGGGACAGGCCACCATGCCCTCCTACCTGGACTGTCAGAATGTCTCCAAATAGATTCCCTTCACTGTAGACCCTTAGGTCTCCAAATAGTTTGCTCATAGTTGCCAGAATAAACTTGATAAAAAGCAGACCCCCAGGCCCTCCCTCCCCAGCTCAGTATTCAGTAGGTCTTCTATGACTAAGGAATGAAAATCAGTCTCTTCTAGGTGATGCAGTCAGGTCTCTGCTCCCTGTCCAGCTCATTGTCCACCGCTCCACCAAGTCCTCCTGCTGCAGTGCCTGAAAACACCATCTGTCACTTCACCCCCAGCCTGCACACATGCTCTGTTATGCTCTTCACCTGCAACATCCTCCTGCAGTTACTGTCCAGACTACCCAACTCACCTTCCAGCTCTGCCTGCAAATGCATGGTGGGTTCAGGGCTCCACTCTCCATGGTCCCCTGCCTTTCTTCCAACCTCTAAGATGCATTGTGTGTCCCCAGTAGAATTGACCTTTTTGAAGATAGAGATGGTGCCTTTCTCCCCTCTTTTTAACAACTAGCACCATACCCAGGAGAAAGAGATGCTGTGAACTCCTCTAGAGATTGAAAGTCTCAGAAGCCCAAAAGGTCAGGTCTATTCAGACTTAGGGGTCTCTGAATCGGAATCACTTCGATGGCTGTGAGTTTGGAGCATAACACCTAGAGTGTTAGACAGGGTTCTCTAGAGAAACAAAACCAGGACACTGATGATTTTAGATATAGATAGATATATGTGGGACGAAGAAATATAACAGCTATTTAGTCCACACAGCAGTACAGAAGGCTCAGTTCAACTCACTTCCATGGAACAGTTAATATACTGGCAGTCCTTCAACTCCCAAGGGCGGCTAAGTGCAAGTCATGGAAGCAGACAGCTGAGTCTTCTGTAAGAAATGCAGGCAGTCTGGACATAGGCAGCAAACAGCAGAACAATTCAAGTCAGCCAAATGACAGTCCCCAGCTCAGACAATGTACACACCAGTAATCCCCAGCTCAGACAATGTACACACCAGTAGTGTGGCGAAGCAGTTCTTGAAGGAAACTCAAGCTATAGCAAGTGGTCTGTGGGTTGGGTGTCCCACAGGTAGTATAGCTCCCAAGTTGAAGCAGAGAATCAGCTAAGGCAGTCGTACATTGATCCAATCAGCAGAGAGCAAGAGACAAAAAGGAAAGACTTGCCAAACCATTTATCTCTCTGTCCTTCAATCAAACTGTGACTTTACCAATCCCACAGTTTCTTATTGGCCAGGTTGGCACAATAAACCTACCTATCACACCTAGTATTCAAAAAAGAATAAAGAATTTATTTTTATTTATCTATTTTTATTTTTCCTTTTAAATCCAGCCTTTCTAAAGGTGCTTCAGCCTTTCTGAATTACTTTTCACCTGGCATCATGTTATCTAGGCACTACCAGGCAGCACAGGAAACATGTGATTCCTCTAAGGAGGTTGCTGTTCTTTTTTTGGGGGGGTGAGGGGGGGTTTCACTGCCATGATAGGAGTAGGAAGCCCAGCCTTGCTCCTGGAGAGCTGCTGCTGGATTTGAACCACCAACCCTGTGGGCCGCAGTCCCGCACACAACCACTATGCAACCGGGGCTCAGTCAGCTCTTCTTTAATTTTAAAAATCAAAATGTATTTTACTGAAAGAGTTCATTTATTCTATAGGGTATTTTTCCCCATCTGATCTGTATTCTACACTTTTTAAGCTTTCACCTCATACAAATGTTTTTTATTGGAGATGGTTAACATTAATCCACTCTAATTCATGATGACCTTATGTATAAAAGACAGAAACATTGGCCAGTCCTGTGCCATCTTCATGGCCACTGGTATGACAGAACCCATATTGAGTCCATGACTCGCAAGGCTGATCTAAACTCATGGACTTGTTTCCCCCCAAGCATGGTGTCCTTCCCTAGAAATTGGCCTTTTTTCTAATGACATTTCCAAAATGAGCAACTTGAAAACCCACCATCCTCCCTCCCAAGCAGCATGCTACAAAACAAGCCAACACAGCTTAAAGCAGATATCTCAAAGGCAAACTTGTGCCAAAATTTGATCTCAGAATGTGACAGGAGACTCGGCTAGATGAACTGCCTCTGTACTTGCCTCTGAGTCTAGTCTAACGGAGACTCTATGGAGTCAGGGAACTAGAATACAGAAGAAACCATCCCACCACACTTTCATTTTGCCTAATTACAGGTATAGCGGTTTCCCTTATAAAGCTCCTCCCTTCTGTCAAAGAAAAAAACCAGCAAGTCTCTCAGAAGAGCAAAACATGGGAAACGGTAACCGCTTGACATAAGTCTCTAAGTTATAATTAAAGAAAGAGTATATCCCTATACAACTCTTGTCTAATAAACAGGGGAGGGCACTGGGTGGGTCTTAAATTCAGGGCACAACTTCATATCTCTGAAGTCTTCAAAGATGCATTTCTAAAGGACAACAAGTAACATCCAAATTTGTGGTTTAAAACAAACAAACAAACAAAATGCCAAACCAGCTACTGTCAAGTAGATTCCAACTCATGGTGGCACAATGCATCAGTAAAACTGTGCTCCTACGGGTTTCAAAGGTCAGTTCTCCAGGAGATGATCGGGCCTTTTATTCAAGGCACTGTTGGCTGGAGCACCTAGCCATTTGTGCCAATGGTGGGACTGAGGGGGTGGGGGAGGAGCAATTGCTATCAGGCCAATTCCAAACCAGGGTGAACAAGAATGTGTCAGACTAAAACTGTGCTGCATAGTTTTCAATGTTGTTCATTCAGCAGTCAATCCTCAGGCTTTTCTTCTGAGGCATCTCTGGGTGGCCTAAAACCTCTAACCTTTTAACTAGTAGACAAGTGTATTAACCATGTGCACAACCCCTCATAATGCAGGCAAGAATTTTTCACTGCCTGCTAGGTCCCTGGGACTGGGCAAAGATGAAGAAGGGCTATTGTGCCACCCTTAAAGGATTAAAATTTGGACAAGAGATCTTGGTAACACTGTTCAGAAAATGGCAACATAGTAGATATTTTAGGTCTCAGAGTTTCTGTTGCAACCATTCAACCCTGCATTGATTGCATCAAAAGCAGCCAGAGGCAAGACATAAATAAATGAGTGTGACTGTGTGCCAATAAAACTTTATTTCTGAACATATACTGTTTTCACATCATTAAATACATTATTCTTTGACTTCCCCCCTCACCATTTAAAACCATCCGACCATTTTTATCTCTTCCCTATTCTAGAGGATACAACTGACATAAAGCAAATTTTAATAAAACACAAAATGAAATAATGTATATAAGGGGAGCAGTTTCACTGAGGCCAGGAGGCGGCCTAGGACTCATTTCTCCTACTTTCAGGCAGAAATACTTGTTAAATCTGTCCCTGAGAATCATTGCCAATGGCAGAAGCAGCATGGAACCACGCTGGAGAAACAGGATTAGCCAGGATCGATAGAGACAAAATAATTTGCATTTATATTTCACATTTCCCTTCCCTCTGAATGAGATTATAATAGGGAGCCAAGGTCTTTGACCTTTGGGAGAGAGCTAAAATTGAACTTCTGTTCAAAAGCAGAGACTCATCAGTAAACAGTACTATTATTAACACTGTGTTTTCAACCGGGGGGGGGGCGCGGGGGCAAAGAACATGAACATTTTTGTTTTAGCAAGTGTTTGCATTAAAAAGAGACTTTCATTTTCTTTTTCCCTGGCTGCATTTCTCGTTGGGTGAAAAATAGTCCCACTACTTAAGTACTCCTAGCTCTTCTCCTTATATTAACAGGTATTCTTAACATCAATTCATTCGAAGGTTGAGGGGCCTTCATTTTGGCCTAAAGTAGTCTTCATCCAAATATACCTATGTCCTGACCCCAGCTTTCTTAGGAGCCCAAGAGAAAAATACAGCAATTAACAATCAACAGAAACACTCAAGCTTGCCTATAAATGGCCCACGGCTCAGCTTTGCTTTCTATCAAGCAAGTGCAACGATTAAAACACACAGCTGTTAGCAAAAAGATTGGTGGTTCAAAGCCACCAGCTTCTCTGCAGGAAAGTGATGGAATTCTTTAAAGATTCTGCTGCAGAAACCTCATGGGACAGTTCTACTCTGTCCTAGAGGATCACTATAAGAAAGAGTCAACTCATTCTTCATGACTCTTAGGTAATGACAGGCGTGTCCCTAGTCACTGCGTAATTCTTTTTTTTTAATCATTTTATTGGGGGGCTCATACAACTCTTAGCACAATCCATCCATGCATCTATTGTATGCAAAACGCATTTTACCTTTGATGCCGTTATCATTCTCAAAAGATCTACCTCCCACTTAAGCCCCTGATATGGGTTCCTCCTTCCTCCTCTCCCCACTCCCCCCTCCCTCATGAACCCTTATAATTTATAAACTATTATAATTTTGTTTTGTCGACTGCTGTCCACTGTCCGATGTGTCCCTTCACCCACCTCCCCACTTGTCCGTACCCCAGGGAGGAGATCGTAGGCAGATCCTTATAGTCGGTTCCCACTTTCTGCATAATTCTAATCCCCCAGGAGGAGACCCAGGTTCCAGTTCCAACCACTGCACCCCATGAGCAGCCACCACTGGCTTCAGCAGAGATTTTCAGACTAAGAGAGACCAGAACTCTGCCCCTAAAAAAAAAATCAGCCAGGGAAAATGCATGGATACTGCAATCCAATCTGCAACAAATCATGGAGGTGTTCCATTGTGCCTGCAGTCAGCATGAGGGGAGGGCTGGTTCAGCAGCAGTCATTGAACCAACCAATTCTGGGGCACAAAAAAACTACACAGACTCAAAGATGTGTTTTGGCTATCTTTCTAACTAAGGGACTTGGATCAGAATAACTGTAACAAATTCTCGAATAACAATGCTCACTCACTGACCCATAGTGACCCTAGGGGACAGAACACAACTGCTGGTGCTTTTAAACTGCTGACCATGCAGAGTGCAGCGCAGCACATAACCACTACTCCACCAGGGTTCCTATGGGAGTAGGCAGCTTCATCATTCTCTAACAGAGGGCTTGCTGGGTTTGAGCCAGCAATTATGTAGTTAGCAGTCCAATGTATAACCCACTACACTAACAGTAGATCATGTGAATGCTCCTTAATAAAAATGTCTTTCTTTATAACGAATTTCCCTTGAAAGCACACATCAAGAGACCTCTGGTTCAATTGCATTCTTGTTTTACACTGCTTTTCTGCTATTCCTTTTCTCACACCTATCCAAACACCCCCAGCCTAGAAGGTCCAAACAGTGCCACAAGAGCAGATATGATTCATTTCTTTGTTCTCATCTCCAGGCAGCTCTTCAATGCACAGGAAACCAATCACTTAACTGGGTCTCGTACTGTATCCTACTTCCCCAGCTGTTATTCTAATCTTTCTAACTGGACTACGCATTGCATGGTAGTAAGAATAAGACCCTTGCTATGGGTCGAAGTATGCCCCTCCAAAATATAGGTTGAAACTTAACTCCTCCTGTTCCTGTGAATATGGCCTTGTTTGGAGATAGGGTCTTTGAATATGTTGTCAGCTAACATGAGGTCCTACAGGACTGGGATAGGTTCTAATTCTGTCTGGTGTTTTATAAAAGAGAACACAGAGACAATGTTACACAGAGGAAAGGTGCCATGTGTTCCATGATGCTCACCTTTCCAACACAATTGCTGAAGACAAATGTGTACATATGCAAATGTGGTGAAGAAAGCTGATGTTGTCCAATTTCAAAAGATACAGTGTCTGGGGTCTTAAAGACTTGAAGGTAAACAAACAGCCATCCATCTCAGAAGCAACAAAACCCACATGAAAAAGCACACCAGCCTGTGTGACCATGAGATGTCAAAGGGATCAGGTATCATGCATTAAGAACAAAAAAAAATCATATCATTGTGAAGGAGGGGGAGTGCAGTTTGAGGACCCAAAATCCATCTGCAGTGGAAGCGACATCCACTTACAGAGGGGTTGCAGGGAGGAGACTAGAAAGTCAGAGTGCAGTGTAGCAATGATGAAACATACAACTTTCCTCTAATTCTTAAATGCTTCCCCTTGCCCCCCACTATCATGATCCCAATTCTACCTTATAAATCTGGCTAGATCAGAGATTGCACACTGGTACAGATAGAAACTGGAAACACAGAGAATCCAAGACAGACGATCCCTTCAGGACCAGTGGGCAGAATGACAATACTTGGAGGATGGAAGCAAGGTGCCATAGAAAGGGGAAACTGATTATAAGGATCTACATATAACCTCATCCCTGGGACACAGACATCAGAATAGCAGGTGAGGGGAGACAGCAGACAATGTAAGTTAGAACAAAATAATAATACGAGAATGATTGAGGGCAACAAATGTACAAATGTGCTTGCCAAAAAAATGGATGGATGTATGAATTGTGATAAGAGTTGTATGATCCCCAATAAAATGATTTTTAAAAAAGAAAGGTGCCATGTGATGATATACCTCCAAGCCAAGAAATACCATGAGTTACCTGAAGCCACCAGAAGGTACTTTCTTAGACAAGTTCACCCCCTAGAGATTTCAGAGACACAATGACCCTACTAACATCCAGAATTCAGACTTGGAGCCTCCAGAATTGTGAGTCTATCCTTGAAACCACCCAGTTTAAAGGATTTTGCTATGGCAGTCCTAAGAAACAAAGACAACCCAAGTCTAATGCATCTTCTTGCTCAGACGCACACACACGGCTGGCACATGCTGAGTCTATGACAATTCTAGAGAATGTTGGTGGCAGCTTAAGTGACCTTTCAAGACACTTTCTTCCCTATCCTATGAATCTAAACCATGTCAAAAAGTTCCTTGGTAACAATTTGACAGAGACCAGTCTCAATTACAGATGTTCAGCTTGGATAACCCACTTCTAGTCTTCAAATTGAGCAATGCAACATCAAAAATCAGGGCATTCAAAGTAAAACAGAGTTGTTCATAACCCACGGACAAGGAATGGATTCTGGGTTCCCACCTAAGTCTAGCCTAATCCAAGAACAGTTAGTTCTGGTAGCATGATCTTCTCAATACTCCCATTCATGAAGAGATCACTGAAGATAAGGGGGCTACAGAAATGTGTGGTAAAGAATGTAGATGGTGCCTGGCTATCAATTGGAATAGGGTCTGGAATTTTAAAGGCTTATATTCAAGCAAGCTGCCATCAAAGTGAGGCATCAATTAAGTCCCCATGGAAGAAGCACACCAGCCTGTGTGATCCAAAGATGGCAATACCAAAATCCAAATATGATGAAGGGGAAAGAATGAGAGTTTAAATTGTGAACATTCAGTTTGTAGAAGGCTATGGAAGGCAGCGGGAGCCCAAATTCCATCAGCAGAGTATCTAGTCAGATTAAGCCTTGGGTAGATCCTTTACTATCAGACGGAGATTATTGTAAACTTGATTACGGTGGACATAATCTGATAAGGGTCAGTTGACCTCCTTCTTGACCCATCCTAAATTTTCTCTAGACTCAACTATTTCTCGCTTGTTCTATCAAAGAAATTTCTTCTCTGCCTTTTAAAATGTTGGTGGTGGTCTTTTCTTTCTTACTCTTTATTTGTATCTCTATGTTATTATTAACATTTTCTTCTTTCTGCTTCATGTTGGTTTTGTTTTCTATTGTTTCTGTGAAGTTTCCCAGTTTATGAAGCACAGAAGGAGTGGATGCATAGAGCCAATCATTGATGCAATGTTTTATCAAGGATGGAGCAGGGTGGGGAGGCAGAGAGGGCAGGTTTGAGAAGCAAAGCATGAATGTGGGAGGGGAGAAGAAAGAACAGAACTGATTGTGATTCTTTTTAAAAGCTATTTAACTGTGGAAGTATATGATATGTGAATATTAGATCAAGCAAACTAATAAAAGATACCAAACTTGACCAATTGTTACCTTGGGTGAGCAGGGAAATGTTTTTGCTTAGAAGGCATTGAGTTTATGTTAATGATGATAGAATAGCTTGGGAAAGGATATCAATAATAGTTGTACAACATGAGGAAAATAATTAAAGGGACTAAATTATAAATGTAAAAGTTGTTGAATTGGAGAATATTTTATTTTGTATATCTTGCCAGAATTAAAAAAAATAATAATTACATGAATAAAAATGAGTACAGGGAACAAGAAAATACCCTAAAATTAATTGTGGTAATGAGTGTACAACTTTTTTCAATATAATTGAACTATTGAATTATATGGCATGTGGTTGAAGTGCCAATGAAACTGTTTTTTGAAAAATCAGAGAATGGCCTTAATACAAGCAGCCTTCTTAGTGAGATGTTACGCTGCATCCAAATGCAAGAAGTGCATCAGTTTCAATGAATGTGTGGAATAAAATTCATAGCCAGAGGAGAGAATGATATTTGAGCTTAAATTCTGACCCTCAGCTTACAGAAGGCTGAGGATAACAGTTAAAGCCCCAAATCCATTCACTGGGTCTCCCATGCAGATTAAGCTTGTGGTGAATCTCCTCTGACTTTGGGCCAGAGATGGGAAAGACCCTGCTGTCACACAGAGTATGGTGGATTAATGAAGTTGCAGTCAGGTCAAAATGTGACACTCTGTCATTGGTCTTCCATGTGATCCGAAGTAAATGTGCTCCAGTTTTTAATATTTTCTGCTTTATTTTCAGTTGAGACCTTATTCTGTCACTGTTACTGGGCTGTTTGTATGTATTTTGTCTTGATTTTATATATGTTTTTCTCTATATGAAACTCGGGTTAGGTAAACCTGTAGAGACAACAACTGAATTGATAGATTCAAGGGGCCATGGTCATGGCAGGGGAGGATGGTGGACAATGGGGAGCTGACGACAGCAGGTGTAAGGAAGAAGAAATGTCCTGGAACTGATTGTGGTAATGTTTCCACAATTCTATGGACATGATTGAACTGTCAAAATGTATGATCTGTGAATTATATGTCAATGAAACTGTTAAAAATTAGTAAGCTAATTTTTGAAAACTAGGGCATGAGAAACCATCTTCCACATTACTATTTTTCACTTTGTGAAAGGGATATTGCTGGTCAATACTTTAAGATCATGTAAATATCCTCCTGTTCCTTCTGTTTACCCATGATCATCAGTTGATGATTCTTGCCTCAATCAATTATTAACATTATGGTTGCCAAACAGTGATATTCCACCACCATCATTCTCTCTACATTTATTGTTGGCTTTCTACTCTAAGGAATAAATGCTTCTCCTTTACTTATCTATTTAGACCTGCATGAACTTGACAGTTTTTATTTTATCAAAAGTGAATCAATAACTGTTATTAGCATATGTGCACCCTTGATAGCATAGTGGGCTAGTAGTTGGGTTCCTAATCACAAAGTCAGTAGTTCAAAACCAGCAGCCATTCCATGGAGGAAAATGAGATTTTCCACTCCCATCAAGATTGACGGTCTTGGAGACCACAGGGACACTTCTACGCTGTCACATAAGGTTATTATGATTTGGAACAGACTCAATAGCAGTGAGTTTGTTTTGTTTTGTTTTGTTTTAGTATCTACTTATCTCTGATGATCATTATCCCATATTTGTCCAGTGGATTTTCCTCCAGGAAGGTATGCATGTCCTTGATTCATTTTCTAATCATTCTTGAGTATTTTCTTACTTTCTAACTCAAAATGATGGTTGGGATCATTCTGTATTTTTCTGGCACTATCCCTGAAAGCAGTCATCTCCTAGTTCTTTTTAGTATAGAAAGATCTCATATAAACCAGGATAATTCATATAAATTCATAATCTCATATAAACCCAGATAATTCACTCTCACCTCTAACTTCACTCAGGGTAATTTTGCCCTCAGATCTACATCCCAGCCAGACTCTCAGAGTGCAAAAAAGGGTCAGTCTCACCCCAACTTAAACTGACTGCTGTGCAAATGTATTTGAGCTAAAAGGGTGATGCAGAAGTACTCGACTCCAGAAACTTGTCAGGGAGGTATGCCAAGCAAAATGACCCTCTCCCAACACTTAAAGCAAGCTGAGTGAAAGCAGCTGAGCAGGTCTGCACAAAAATACACAGTTCCAATGTTCACACACATACACACTCCCACACAGCTGCCGTGGCCAACTTGGACTTATGAACAAGGGTGCAGAGTAGAACTGTCCTTTTGGAAGCTGATACCAGGCCTCTATTCTGAGCAGTCTCTGGGTGGGTTCTCACCGGCACCCTCTCCATGAGTAATTTAGCACTGGCTCATTCGAAGCACCCAGGGACTGCTTACCATCTTCCAGAGTCTCTAAAACCCAGCATTTACACCTACCAGAGGAGCAGAAAATGGCCCTAAGATGGAAAACTCGCTGCAGATGGTTTCATTGAGCTGCATGATATACAGGCCAGCGTCATGAAGCTGACCTTGTGTTTATAGCCTCCCGGGCCCTGCTCTCCCACCTTCCTGAAAACACCAGCGAGTCATAGGGTGCCATTGCACTAAAAATAGTTCAACGTTGCCTTAGTAATTGATTTCCTTTTATGTCATGGACACTGGAAAGTGTGTGACTGACCACGTCCCTTTGTGGCTGTGACAATGCTCAGAGCCACATTTGGTGCAGGTGATCTTGTCGTTGCTCAAGAGAGCATGCATTTCCATAACGTCACATTTCTGGTGCTCCTCATGACCCTAACACTGAGCCAGTTTTCTCTCCTTCATTCCAGCTCCACTGTAAAGCTCGCTTTCTTGTGTGCCATATGAAGCGCATGTTTCAATGACTGTAACTGTTCACAGGAGTCAAAAGTCCAGCCTTTCTACCACAGAGCCGCTGGTGGTTTCAAACTGCCGACCATGATGATCTCAGCCCAACGCATACCCACTGCACCACCAGGGCTCTGGAGGAAGTCAGAATTAAAACAAGCAAGTGCAATGTCTTCATCACTACTAGCAGCCTGTAGCCTCCACATAAACGTCCCATAAACCATGGGCCATTGGAGCAAGAGACTGCTGCTTTGTGGGCTACTATTTAACAGGCCCTGCACCTGTGACTTGATGAAGATCTAAAATCAAAATTGTCTACAATTATCACACCAAGCAAACTGTATTAAAATTTAACTTATTATGGTAGAAATCTTGTAGCAATGAAAAGTGTAGGGATGTCCCATCATCTCTTCCTTGTTGCTTGTATTGTTGCCAAAGAGACATCCAAGGCAGGGCACACAGGGGTGTGTGTGAACATGATGGGGCAGAGCAGCTCCTTCTCTCTGTCCACATCTTCTCAGCATCAAAAGGGTCTTAAGGAAAGCTGGGAGGTATGTGGCTGAGCAGGAATCGAGATGTCATTACTTCTGTTCTCTAGCCTGGACTTCTCCCTTTCTTTCTGAGCCCTTTTGGCAGTATGTCAGTGTGATGGTTAGGTTGTGTGTCAACATGGTATACCTATGGAAAGATATGGGCAAAGGTCCAGCCACTCGGGACACAGCCTAATGACATCTCCTTGGGGGTGTAGCCCCTCTTTCCCCAGCTCTTCTTCTTCCTGCTTGTTTGGATCCCATATCTGGATGCTGGGGCCATCTTCTCTTCATGCTTATCAATGTCTCTTCTCTCTTGTACAGGTCAGTCATTTTGGGTTCAGCATTCTGGTCCTCTGGTGTACCTCATGTTCATTTTACTGATGGGCTCTTCAAATACTATGTTTTCAAACAAAATCACATTCAGGAGTACCAAAAATCAGTTCCTGAGCATGTCTCTTTAGGGACCACAATTAAATCTGAAACAGGCAGAAGGTGTACTATTTGCATGATAGTTGGGACAGTACATATCACTATGTAACTGGAGGTCAAGGAAGCCCTGTTTTAGATCACCTGATGGTACTCTGCTTTGATTCTAAATCACTAATAAATTTATCTTCAGTTATTGTTTTGTGTCATCTGCTTCAACCATGCACACATACACAATTTCTTCTTGCCTACTCTGAAGGGTTCCTGTTCTCCCTAGAACCTTTCCCACCTACCAGGGAGGTCCAAGGTCCCCTATTCAAAGCCCCCAATCACTCTGCAATTGGCCCTAACTCCCAAATTACTTAGATCCTTGTGATCCACCATGCCTGCCACCCCAACAGCCTGCTTCTTTCCCATGAATTCTGCAACATGGACTGTGGCTTTGATTTCCAAATCCTCCTCAGGACTTTGTCTTGTGCATTCATTTATTATCATGCAGCACTCCTAGATACTTCATCCTCCTCACAGGAAAAAGTTGATGCATTATCCTCTATGAATGATGCTAATCAAGAGATGACAGTATTTATAACTAGCTTATTGAACTAGGTGTTCATCAATCCTACCTTCAAGAAGCAATAAAATACCTACAACACAATACATATGCCATCAAATTCAGAAACAAGAAAATATGATATTTAAAGAGTGTACTTAATAGATCTCCAAATTGCATTCTTGTTATTAATTTCCCACTGTCAAAACAGAAATTATCATCGTTTCTCTTCAAGCATTAACCCTTTTTTAAAAAAGTCAAAAAACAAAATGGTACATTAATAAAACAATTTTAAAAACTGTTTTCAGAGGTTGCTTGAAGAATTCATTTTCTTGTGCTTTTCCTATACCACAATTTAAGGTTTGTAAAAATTGATGTCAAAAATTTTATTTCAGAATCTACCTTGGAACATTCTTTCTGTTGATGAGTGTGATGTGGTTCCTTTACAATTTATCATTCCCATCGTAATAGCTGTAAGATTATCCCATCAAGATGGTCAATAGTAGTCCATCTCAGCTCACTTGTGCCTTGTCTCAAACTTGATGTGTTCCACTGCATTTTCAAAGATGTCCAACTTCCCAAGATTCATGATTTATAGATTCTAAGTTCCAAGCATTAATGAACAAACATCCACTGCTATTTCTTATCCTTTTGAGTCTCATCACATCAGCAAATGAAGGTCCCCCAATTTTTATTTATTTTAACAAAGATTTTATTGGCACATAATCCATATAGCATGCAATTCAACAGTTATGAGTGTTATGATCATTACCACAGACAATGTTAAAACATTTTCTTCTTTCTTGTTCTTGTTGTTATTAACTCCCCATTCCCCCCCAACTTCCTCTGCCATACCACCAAGAAACTATTAGTTCACTTATTGTCTCTAACAATGTACTGTACTAGATTTTGTATACAGAAAAACATGCAAAAACAATAATAAGAGATGAAAGCAAAAACATACCAAAAAATCTAGCAACAATAATAAAATAAAGCAGAGGCAACCCTTAATAGAAAAGGAAGTAGAAAATATTTAAAAACCTGGACCAAATATAAAATGGGTAAAAAGAGACATTAAATGACAAGTTGTTAAATCATCGCATTTTCAACGATTCACTTTGCAATGTCCTCTGCAAGGCTCTTCATATTCCTCATCCTTGGTCAGAGGGGATTCACCCTTGCATTCCCTCCACCCCACTCTCTCTCCACCCCTCCAGCAGCTCCAATCCAACCACCGGCAGAAGACGCTCAACCATCTTGGCCTCCCCACATCCCCAGCTCCCCTCTCCACTACTAAACCCACTCCAGCCCATCTGGATTTGTGGGGTAGAGTTGGGACCATGATGGTTGGGGCAGGAAGACTTCAGGAACTAGAGGAAATTTGTATGCATCATCACTGCGTGGCTGCCCCTCGACTAGTCTGTGTCCTCCCCATGACTCCCGTGTAAAGGGGTGACCAATTACCCACCAGTGGGCCTTAGGCCCCCATCCTGTTCTCCCCCTCATTCGTAATGATGAGATTCTTGTTCTTTGATACTCGATACCTGCTCCCTTCGGCCCCTCTTGATCACACATGCTGGTGTGCTTCTTTCATGTGGACTTTGCTATTTCTGTGCTGAATGGTGACTCAATTATCTCCAAGTCTTTGAGAGTCCAGACATTCAATCATTTGGTAGCTGGGCACCATCATTTCTTCTACTCTGTTTGCCTCTATATCCATTTGTCTTCAGTGATATCGGGAGTCAATTGGTCCATTGATTTTAGTTTTTGTTCTTCGCTGCCTGATGCCAGATTGCTTCAGCACCTCATGATCGCACAGGCAAATGAGCTTCTCCTATGGCTACACATATGGTCTACACATGTCCTCAATGAGCACAGTGATATGTATGTTTTGCCTAGACCTTCCACCACTGTGTGGCCACGCTGGCTGTTATGTTTCTTCTGTGTGGGTGTAGTCTCTTCCCAAGTAAATGGTCTATTGTTTATCTTCAGGTTTTTAAGATCCCAGATGATACATCCTATGATGGCTGAGCACCATCAGCTTTCTTCACCACATTTGCTTGTGCACCCATTTTACATCAGTGATCATGTTGGGCCAGTGAGCCTCGAGGAATACCAGATTCATATAACAAAGTATTCTTGCTTTGAGGCAGCACCAGGGTGAGGGCCCATGGTCCACTTTGCTACTATAGTACTTGGCCTATAGATATGTTCTTAAATTTATCCCCACCTTGTACAAGATAGTTGTATGTATGTATGTATGGACATACCTATGTTTAGACTTCTGCAAGTGCTCTTTGCCCTCTAGCTTTTCCCTCGATTTCCTTCCATCTCCCTCCTGTCCCACCATCATGTTCCACCTTCATTAGCGTTTCAGTGTTTCCTCACAGATTCATTGTCCTTGCTTACTCCCGACCAGGCCTCCCACACCCACCTTTCCATCAATTCCAGACCACTTGTTGCTCCCCCACCCCCATCCACGTGTTTGTTGGGTGTGGCCCCCCAAATTTTACTCAAAATCACTAAAGCCAATTCTATTTTAACATGGCAACACTTCCCTAGTCATATTTTTGGTATTTTTCTGACCTGAAGTACTCATTTTCCTGCACTACATCAGACAATGTTCTAATTATTCTCATAAGGTTTTCAGTGGACTTTGTTTTTTTCTTTTCTTCAACAGTCAATTGCCAGATCCTTCTTCCCAATCTGACTTAGTCTTTTTTTAAGATAATTTTATGGAGGCTCTTACAGTTCTTAGAACAATCCATGCATCAATCATATCAGGCATATTTGACCATATGTTGCCATTATGCTTTTCTAGACATTTACTTTCTATTTGAGCCCTTGTTATTAGCTCCTCTTCCTACTTCCCTCTCCCTCGTGACCCCTTGATAAATTACAAATTATGATTATAATTATCATATCTTACACCAACCACTCTCTCCCTTTCCCTGCAGTTTCTTTCCCCTTCTTATTCCCATCTTCTCCTACCCTTCTGTGATTGCTACTCATCATTTCTATTCCTGAGGGCTTATCTGATCAGATTCTGTGTGAGCTCTTATCTGTACCTGTGTACATCCTCCGGCCTAACCCACAGTGAAAGGCAGGATTGGGGTCATAATAGTGGGGGTGAGGAAGCCTCAAGGAACCAGAAGAATATTGTGTGTTTCATCAGTCTATATTTCACCCTGGTTGACTCATCTCTTCTTTGTTACCCTTCTGTGAGGGGATGTCTCATTATCTATAGATGGGTTTGGGGTCTCTCCTCTGAACACCCCCTATCTCAACTACACACACATTACTTTTAAAGTTTTATTTCATAATTGGTGTCTCATAACCTCCTCCTCAGTGCGAATGACCACTCCTCCCTAGGAAATGAGACTGAGTGGGTGTCTTCTGTGATGGCAGGGCCTCCACACAGGCCCAGAGAGTCTGAGAGCTGATGGGGGACCCCTCAGCAAAGATGGGGCAGGGCTGGGAGAAGTGTGGTCACCAGTCAGAATGCTGAGAACTGGGGTTTCGTTCCCCACCCTGCTCTGGTGTGGGGGCTGCCATGGCACTGGGATAAATGGAATCTCCCTTGTCCAGGCATGATTTTGACCCCTCTGAACAGGGCTTAGCTGGGCAGAGGCAGGACATGACTGCGGTCATGTCTTCAGAGGATGCTGCTGCTGATGGCCTGGAGCCTGACTTCTTGGACAAACTGCTACAATAGGCAATTTGCTTGTTTGTTTGTTTGTTTGTTTCTAAAACCTGTTACCTGATCCTGTCCGCACCTCATGATCTCACAGACTGATGTGCTTTTTCTGTGTGGGCTTGTTACTTCTCAACTAGATGGCCGCTTGTTTAGCTTCAAGTCCTTAAGACCCCAAACACTATATCTTTTCATAGCCAGCTACAATTCTCTTTATTCACCACCTTTGTTTATGCACCCATTTTGCCTTTAGTGAGCATGTAGGGAAGGTGAGCATCACAGAATGCTGGATTATTAGAGCAAAGTGTTCTTGCATTGAGGGAGGGGCCCAAAGTTCATGCACTTCCTCAATGTATTGCCATATGAATGTATGTTCGTATGCCAATACCTTTATTTTTATAAATTGATATATTTACTTAAGTGCCCACCTGGGTTCATACTTCTATCCATAGTTTTCCTAGATCTTTCTTCTGTTTCCTTTTACCTTCCTCCTTACCCATCATCACACTCACCCTTCTTCTGCCTCTTAATAATTCTTCTCAGCTCGATTGCTATTGCTCCAACACCCCCAGGATCTCTATATCCTCCTTGTTGTTGATTTTAATTCCCTAATTGTTTCCCTGTCTGTGGCATTTGTTTGCTCACTGCTCCTTCCCCCTGTCTCCTCCTCCCCCTATGTCCCTCAGGAACCTTCGGCCAGCTGCTTTCTCCTCAGCCTTGCTTCCCATGCCTATCTTATATAAGTAGGCAAACCAACAATGATGAAGACAGTCCTAAAGGAAACAAAAAACTAAATGAAAAAAGAAAAAGAAAAAAATATGTGTATAGTAATAATAACTGGCAAAAAGAAAAACAGCATAGATAATGCCAGGTCTATTCAATGACATTTATGACTATCTTCCCACTGGTCCTGGGGAGTTCCAGGAACCACCCCTCCTAACCTAAAGTCTGTTTGAGAAACTCCTTGGAGGCATTGTGCCTTGGCTTGGCTCCCATTGCTGATCTGTTATGTTCTCTTCTTGGTTCGCCCCACTGTGGGGTGTTCAGGCTAGACTCACCCCCCCGCCATGTGTCCCAGTATTCTCCTCTGTTATGGTATGCTCGAGGGAGGGGGCATCATGTTTCGAGCTGGTGTCAGCCCTGCAGACTTCTATGTGCCTTAGCACCTCTCAGGGATGTCCTCTTTAGGGATTGGGGTGCCGATATGAGGTCTAGAGCTTCACTCTCCCTTTTCTTTCTTGGTTTGCTTCCATGTGAGCGCAGCGGGTCAGCCCCTCTCCCCAACCTGTAAGTTTAGTGTTGTCCTCTGTAACACATATTCTAGAAAGGAGGTCACTGAAAACTATCTTCCGTGGGTGACCCTGCTGGTATTGGAAATAGCACCGGTCATGCTTCCAGTATTACGGCAACATATAAACAACCACAACATGAAAATCCACAGATGAGTAGTGGAAAGTAAAGAAGACATGAAGTCCTTTATGATGGAGATCAAAGACTAAAGCTTTCACTCTGGATTGCACATTAACATAAAGAAAACCAAAATCCTTAGAACTGGACCAGCATGGTAATGAACAAAGAAAAGACTGAAGTTGTCAATGATCCATTTCTACTTGGATCCATACTCAGGCCTCATAGAAGCAGTAGTCAGAACCCAAATGTTGTACTGCATTTGGAAAGTCTGCTGCAAAAGATCTTTTTAAAGTTTTACAATGCAAAGATGCCACTTTGAAGATTAAGGTGTGTCCAACCTAAGTCATGTTGCTTCCATTCCCTCATATATAGACAATAGATTTTGCATATTCTCTTGCTCTTTTAAACCAAGAAGTTTTAAACACCATCAACAACCATGTGCTGCTCTTTGGAAATTATTCTGAAGTGAAAGGAAAAGTTGTGGCATTTATTTATCAGAAACAAAGGGAGAGGAAAGTGAAATGCAAAAGTAAAATGGTAATTCTAACACAGCTCAGAGCATTGTACTTTATGGAGGTGGACAGACCCATCAAACGCCATTGCCACAAACCTGGAGTTACTATCAAAGTATATTAGAATTCCACTAGATCAGAAGATCCTTGGAATAAATGGACAATGAGTTGAAACTAGCGAAATTGCTTTTTAATTATATAGTCAAACATCTCAAAAGAGGTGTTTGACTCACACTAGGAGAACTTAGCAACTTGAACTGAAAGCTTTCTCGTCACCACTGCTATTTAGTGTAAGTGGTCCTGTGGGATCTGTGGACTTCTAAAGGCTGTACTTTTCCAGTAAACACAGGTGTGTTGGTACTATGCAGATTCTATTCTTGCCAACTAGCCGTCAGCCATGTCCCATTACACCCCACTGACATTATTAGATTTTAGCTTGTGCCAAAAACCAAGCAAAGCTGCAACAAGAACTATAATCACTGAGCAGTGGATTGAAGCTGTTCCTGGGGGTCATTCCAGCCAGAAGGCAAATTGTGGATTGGGCTTGGAACAGAGCATGCAAAGAGAACTGTTCAGACATCCGTTTCAGCTGATACACCAATCCAATGGATATCAACTCTACCTGCCTTTCAATAAGAGCACCACACTTGCCATGCAAAGCAGGTGTTTAGGATCCAATTTTGCACCACACACATTGAAGATATAGGGTCTAACATTTAGGATTAGAGAGCATGATGTAAAAGCACCTTTCCCTTTAAGGTGGGAGATGACCTCACCTCAAGTCTAGAAACAATGTTTCCATGGAGACCCTTGGGAATTTGAGAGATGCCTCTAGAATGCAAGAGCTCATGAACTGTTGACTGACCCAAGTCTGGTCAATTGACCAGCAGCGGCTATGTGAGGGTTGGGGAGATGACATTCCCAGAGTTCTAAAAGCTGGAGGGTTCTTGTAGGCTGAATGTGGACCACACAAGGTCAGGGTTGCCTGGAGAATTGGTGTGGCCCAGCAGGTACACACTGGCTGCTTGGGGACTGAGGATGGGATCCAACTACCAAACTAGCTAATTTTCCGAAATAGATTGTCTGGTCTTTCTTCCCAGTCTGCCTCAATCTGGAAACTGAAACCACTATTGGTGTCCCACATGTCAAATGCCATTGGCATAGCATCCAGCATCACAGCAGCCCCAGGCCAGCACACTGACAGAAGAATCTGACTTAGGAGGCATACATTAATTTTCTTCTCAAAGGCATCTAGACTACCAAAAGGCCTTGAGGCATCTAGGCCACCAAGAAGGCAGAAGACATGTTCAGAATATGTGTGAGGGGCAGAAACAGAAATCAGGATGGGAGAAAGAGAGGGATGGGAGCCGGGGAGGAAGAAAGTGAAATTTAGTCTTCCCTGTGCCAGAAACTCTGCTTGATTTCCATGTATCTGTCCCCCATGTTCCAAAGTCACAGTGCAGAATAACTCCTGATTCTGGGTAGTGCCTGGGGTACTAGGGAATTCCCTAGTACAATGGGAACACTCATCAGTTCTTGCGAACTCAGAGGTGGTTCACTCACTCTGCTCCATAAGAAGCTTCGCTAGCACCTTTCCCCTGCTTTTCAACACATTATCAGCCCTTTCTTTAGCCTTGGGTTCTCCAAGAAATGTGCTTAGTGTAATGTTGACTATCAAAAAAATTATTAGGTAGGATACATTTTCCGTTTTAAAAGCCGCAACCCATTTTAAGGTGTAATGGTTGTGTTAGGAAACATTCCGTCCACTTATTCCATCAGCACAATTACCTTCACTATTGACCTGAGAAGTTAGAGCAATCGGCATTTTACGTGAAATTCTTCAGAATCTCAGAACTGCATATCCAAAGGTTTAATCACAACAACAACAACAACAACAAAAGGGTCCTGGACTAAGCCCCAGTGGTGTAGTGGCTGAGTGCAGGTCCACTGGCTTGGCGGTTCAAATCCAGCATCAGCAAGGCTGGGTAGCTCCCACAACCACCAGAGGGGAGTGATGCCAAAAAAAGGGTGCTTTGGGGTCTTGACTCCCCTTCCTGGAATGCATGGAGTGGACTTATTCTCAATTGGATGTATTTAATCAAGTGTCTTCTATGCAGCAAATGCTGTAGACAGTGATAATATAAATGGTGGCTCTGGCCTGGTTCCTCATCCTGAGGGGTGCACAGTCTAGTCAGAGAGTAAACACATAAATGGGTAACTTCAAGACAAAAAGATGCAAACCATTAGCAGAGGGTCATGAAGAGGGCTAACTTGTGTCTCCCACTAAGCCATGTTAACAATTTAACGTCCAGAACCAGTATACATGGCCTCATTTGGAAATAAGGTCTTTGGAGATGTTAACATTCAGACTATAGTGGAATAGTGTGGGTGAGCTTATAAACGAAGATCTGCAGAAACATTGAGACAGAGGAAGTACAGGCATGCAAAGAGAGAGGCAGAGATGAGAGTAACACCTGTACAAAAAAACAAGGAACACCAAGGATTTCAAGGAGCCCAGAAACTGGGTTGAGGTTTGGAACAGCTTTATCCTCAGTGGCCCAGAAGAATCAACACCTCTGCTATGCTGATTCGGAATTCTAGCCTAAAAGCTGTGACAATGAATGGCTGTGTTATCTGCCACGCTGTTTGTGATCTTTTCTCTCAACATTCCTAAGAAACTAATACAGGTCATCAGACCCACACTCTCAGCCACCACACAACTCTCTGACTCCACCATTCTTCCTTGAAAGTGTGCCAGAAGTTTGTTTACTTTGAAATAGAAAATTAACCTGAAATCTTACCCTTACTCATGTTGCTTTGATCTGCATACACACATCATCTACTTTGTCTAAAAGCTCTGGGATTTGGGGGAACTGCATTCTGATTGCTGTCACAGCTTGGGCCAAATGACATTCTTGGTCATTGTGGTCATCTGTTCAAAATTCAAAGAATTACCAATAGACCTTTGGGAAATTGAAAAATAACTTTGAGATACCTCAGCCAAGGTATTCTATCCTAGCAGAACCTGTGACTGATTCACTGTAGACATACACTGAACACTAAAACTAACCCCAAAGAAGAGTACCCAGTTATTTCAACACAGGCAAACATTTTATTAAAATGGCCCAGTAAATAGTCTTGGAGTTTTATAAACACAAGAAAAGGGGTTTTCTTTTTTCTTACTCAGGCACAGATTTCATGAGGAAAGAGTTAACTGGAAAGTTCATTAGCAAGAATGTAAAAAAATTGAAAATGATAAACATTCAGACATGGAAAAATTCATACTTAAACCATAAGAAATGTAGTTAGTAATTTTTCATAAATATGGATATTTTAAATTCAGTCTATGCATAGCAAGTGCTTATTAAACACAAATTTGAGTTTAATAATCCTATACTGATAAGGGTCACATTTTTTTAACCATTTCATAGGTCATAATGGTATCCACATTTCACAAATTATAAATATTTGGAGATAGAAATGTATGGTTTGATTTGTTTGACAGACATCAATCTGGGAAGGATAGTAAAGAGATTTGCTCCCAGCTTAAAAAAATAATAAATAATTTTATTAATAATTCACCAGTTGTATCTAACACATTTGTACATATGTTGTAATCATCATTTTCTAATATTTTCTTTCTGACTGAGTCCTGGATATCAACTCTTCCTTTTTCCCTCCCTTCCCAACCCTCCACCCCTCATAAATTATTATTATTATTATTTTCATATCTTGCACCATCCACTATCTCTCTTTAACCACATTTTTGTTGTTTGTCCTCCTGGGGGGCAGGGGTGGATTAAATGTCAATCATTATAGCTGGTTCCCCTTTCTCTCTTCACATTCCCCCTACCCTCATGGTCTTACTACTCCCATTATTGTTCCTGAAGAGCTTATCTGTCCTGGATTCTGTGTATCAAGAGCTCTTATATGTACTGGTGTACTTGCTCTGGTCTTGCCGGGTTTATAAGATATAACTGGGGACATGATAATCAAGGGGAGGAAGCATTAAGGAACCAGAAGAATGTTGTGTTTTCCCATCGGTGCTATACTGCACCCTGGCTGGCTTGTCCCTACCTTGTGATCTTTCTGTGAGACGATATCCAATTGTCTGCAGATGGGCTTTAGGTCTCTATTCTGACACCCTTCATTCACATCAAAATGACTTTTGGGGTCTTATGATGCCTGATATGTAATCCTGTTGACACTTCCTGATAACACAAACTGGTGTGTTTCTTCCATGTGAGCTCTATTGTTTCCCTGCTAGATGGCCACTGGTTTAATTTCTAGTCTTTAAGACCCCAGATGCTTTATCTTTTGATAACTGGGCACCATCAGCTTTCTTCACCACACTTGCTTATGTGCCTATTTTGACTTCATACCGGAAAGGGAAGGTGAGCATCATAAAATGCCAGGTTATTAGAACATTGTGTTCTTGCATTTAAGGGAGGAATTGAGTAGAGACAAAGAGACATATTTTATTAAAATAATTTCTAGTTGATTGCAGTGTAATGTCTTCCATATCTACAAATTATTAATCTAGAATTACATTCCCTAAGGATACAACAACACAAGATTTTGGCGAAGCATTTGCTGACTTTTGGGCCAAGCACAGATCCAGATGAGAGGTGTGCTGATGGAAAGAAGCTTCTGCAAACCTAATGTGAATTAAATGGGAATGGCCATAGACTCTCAGTTCAAAACTTTCTCCCTTATATCTATCTTAACAGACTCAGCCTTTTATTTCACAAACAGACATGAGGTTTATTTTACAAATAGCCCAGTATCACATGCCATTTGTACTGATGTCCAGGGATAACCGTTTTCATTCTCATCAATAAACTGTTATTTCGTGGACAGAGGAAAAAGTAAGAAAGGTTGAGAGGAATGGAAATGTAGGAGAGGAAGAAGGGAAGACAGAAGACGAGAGATGGACACTATGGACTGCCTCCTACTTAACATGTAAGGATTATGGTTTGACAGATGGGTGAATAAAGAATAGCCAGAAGAAAATACAACCAGAGAAATAAATGCTTGTGTTCAAAGTTTTTGTCCCTGAAAGGCTTTGGTAACAAAAAGGCAGAAGGAGAACAGGGAGCCCTACAAAAGGAAAGAGAGAGACAAAGTGAAACCCAATGAAAGAGGAGAGTGAGAAGAAAATTGCATCTCATCCTCCAACTCAACCACCTTTGTTCTTTATGACTCACCTGAATTTTGTGGCTGCTTGTTAGGAATCCCAGAGAGTCCATATATAATCCATCCCACTTAAAGTGGAGGGGAACAGGAGAGCATGCTTTCCATAGTCTCTGGTGCTCTGTCCATTGGGAAGGGACTCACTTTTTAAAAGCTGTAATCAGTGGTGTAGACCTAAGATTTTGGCTGCAATTGGAACTTTTCACGTCCCTCTGAGCTCTCTAGTCTAATTCCTGCTTGAAGTGTATATAGTTGTGCATTTGCACATATGGAGCCACTCACTAGTGCAAACAGTACACTTGGCTGCTAAGCAAAACTTTGGAGGTTCAAGTCTACCTACAGGTATTGTTAGGTTTCTGGAGTGGGCTGTACCTCGGTTCTTTGCGTCTGCACACTGAAAGAATTCATGCTGACGCAACTTTTGCCGTCCAAATGAGTTTTTATGGAGGACAGGGAAAGTCCCAAGGCTTGCAGTCTCAAAAGAGTATACACCGATTTTGGAACGTATGCCAAGCCACCCGGAAGCAGCACTGAGGTTCACAGCTGGGCAGGAATGGAGAAAAGAACATCCACACGAGCTGATCTGGGGGACCCCGGGGACCAAAATGTCAAGAGAGCATGTGGGCCCTGAAGAGGTGAAGAGCAGGCTGTGAGGGGGAACACAGGCAAGTGCATGCCCCGCACCCCAGAGACCCTCCTTACAGCATGCTCCTGAATGAGGGCAGAGCAGAAGAGACTGGAAGCAGGACAAGAGTGAGTGCCAAGAGAAGTGAGCATGGCAGCGAGAGAGCAGGAGTCAAAGAACCCAAGCGCATGTGGATCCCAGAGAAGCCCAGGGTGGGCACACCAGGGCAGCACGTGTAAGCCCCACCCTCTTACCTGACCCAAGATCAAAGGAAAAGGGAGAAAAAAGTGGCTTTCCTTAAACGGACTTTTAACACCTCTGGCTGGAGAGGTGTGGTTGAAGGTATTGGTTGACCTCATGGACTGAGTGAGGTCCCCCTGTGTAATCTACCTAATGTGGGTGTGTCCACGGTATTTGTTTGATCTTGGCCTAGGGCAGGTGTGTGCTCACTTTGGGGTCTTCCCATAGTTCTTCCAATGGTTGCTGGATTCCTTTCCAACCTCTATGGGGACCTTTGCAAGCATGGGACCACCCCCTAACCCTAAATCTAGCCACCCAAGAGTGTCTCCCAAAGTGCCTGGTGATAGGCTAATGATAGCTCAGCCACTGATGCACAGTATTCTCTGACACACGTGAGGCCATGGTGAGACAGAATTGATATAGCAGCAGCTGATTTGGTGGTGATTTACATCTATTTCATTGATCTTCAATACAGCTAAATGCTATTGACATGACGTATACTCGCTTTTCCATTTGCTCTCTATCATGCTTGACTTGGGCCCAATAGTTTACCTATTATTATGTCAATTTGTCTATTAATTAACTTTTCTAAAATAATAATACTAAGAGAAAATGCTTGCCCAACAAATGATGTCGGGTTTTCTAACAAGAACTTTCAGTAATAAATAATCTAATACCCACAGCCCTTTGGCCATTAGAATCCAACATCACAGAAGCAAGTCCCACTAGCAAAGGGTGGAGTGAAAGTATTCCATTAAAATGATAAATAATGGTAAAATTTGGGAGAAAGAGCACTTCTGTCATCAGAAGACTTGGGTCCCTCTAACTGTGCTGTCAATCAGCTGTGTCCTTGATTGAGTTGCTTGATTCTCCTGGGTATTTATGTGATGAGACAGGATGGCTTTGTCACACCTGTCTTCTGACAATGATAAAACAAGGTTATATGAAAGAGCCTAGCAGAGAACTTGAAAGGTGGTAAAAAATTTGAAAGACTTGCTTTTAAAATATTGGTCTATCACAGTACTCAGAAGTTCTCGTTGTTACTGTTAGCTGCAACTTCAGTACAGGTTCATGAGGAAGCTGTCAACTGTCAGTTTGACAGTGTAAAATAGAAGGTCTTGAATGTCAGAATAACATTTATATCTGTGTCCTATAACTTATAGTGATCTCCTGAGTGACCGAACAAAGCTACTGCCTGGCCCTCCACCATGGTCAGGGTGTGCTTGGGTTCGTCTTGGCGCCTTCTTGGTTCCATCTCATGGAGGCTTTTCCTCATTTCCGCTGGCCTCTCCTTTGACTGGCATGCTGTTCTTTTCTAGTCATTGGTCTTTCCTGATGATGGGTCCAAAGTAAGCAAATCATTTTCAGCATGCTTAGTTCTAAGGAGCGTCCTCAGTGTCTTTCTTCTAAGACTGACTTGTTCACTCTTTTGTCAGCCAGTTGAATGTCGCGTGTTGTTGGCCAATGCCACAATTCCAATGCATCAACTTTCCTTCTGTTCTCCCTTTTCATTTTGCATGCAGATCAAGCCACTGGAAAGACCGTGACTGGGATGAAACACACCTTCAGCCGCACAATGACATCTTTGCTTTGTAAAACTTTAAAGACACTTTACTCGCCTGAAAAAAAAATGATAGATGAAGAACATCTAAAAATAACAAGGTAGAGAAAAGGCTCACCCTTCTCATGGGTTGGTAGTTCCTCTTTCTTAAATTGAATCTCATCCACAGGCAGGCATTGGGAATCCCATCACAGACAATTCAGATACATTAAAACATGTTCACTCTAAAATTAACTCCTTACAGAAAAAGAATCTGCCTGCACAGCCTTTACAGAAAATCAGCTCAGCTAAAGATTTTCTTGTTCCGTTTTGACTGAAACAGGTCAGACAGGAGGGACTCCTTCGGTTTTTGGAGGGTAAAACTTGGGGAACAAAGGATCAAAAGCCATCCAGATTCATTAAATATGCTATAAATAGAAGAAAAAGACTTCAGTTATCTGACACTTGTTTATCTGGCAGCTGTCTCTATCTAGATTCTAAAATATGATTTTGAAGTTAGGAGGAAAATATTTCTAAGCCACCACAAAAGGCACAGTGTCTATTCCTGAAATATCGTCCATTATCTCAAATAAGTGTAAAGATAAGCAGAAGGTAGGAGAGTAGAGCTGGATGGTCAAGTGAGTAGATGTTCCCATTTACTCTCCCTACAACTAACCAACCACTGAACAACCATGTTCATTATAAGGTAACTCAGGGTCTAAAAGACATGCTCCATCCTGGGCTCTTCTTTCTTCATAATGGTGACATTAGCTCTTCTGTTTATGCAATGATGGCTCATTGCATACCCAGCAGAAAGGCAAAATTGACAGAGCCCCACCCACATTAGAGTTCTACTTTTTATGATCACAATGAACTCTTGTAGCCATCATTCACAACTGAATAACACAATCCTATCAGCACCTTTCTTCTCTTTCTTTTACAATTGTGTTAGGCTGAGCTGTAGAGAGAAACAAAACCAGTGACACTCGTATATGTATAGGAAAAAGCTTTGTATCAAGAAGGAATACCAGCCCAGACCAACTCAAGTCAACTTGTCTGATGCTAGCTGGATTCCTCTTCCTGTAACTACAGGCTGATTACAGAGAAGGGTGAGGTGAGAAACAGGAAGATCACAGGTCAGTGGGTTCAAAGCATGTGGATCCAAGTTGGGTGGGATGTAGCAGATATGGCAGGAGCTGACATATCCCACAGTAAGTGGCCTGCATGGGGACCACCCCTCGAGGCAGACCCAGAATACAAGCAAGCAGAAGGCAAAGGACTGAGCTCCATTCCTACCTCCACATAGGTATATTCAGGTTTGTATAAACTCTAGCACCACAGTGAAATCCCCTCTCCTGCTTCCGAAATAGCTCATTTTTCACCCAGCAGGTTGGCAAAACTGGCAGGGCTTTATACCGGAGTTCTAGCTTTTTACAATTGCAATGACCTCTGTTAATAATCACTCGCAACTTAATCATATGACCCTATCAATATCTTCCCCCTCCTTCTCTTACCCAGACCCATGAAGAAAACTGGAAAGATATGGTGCTAGGCAGTTGTTTGGTGAGAGTTACAAAACTATGACTAGAAGAACCAGGTCAGGTAATTCACTGCACCACAGACACGCCATGTGAGCACAGCACAGTCAAAGTAAAAGTGAGTGCTGGGGCACATAAGGTGGAGCATAGACGTATTGGTATATGAGCAGGTACAGGTAGGTACAGAGGTAAGAACAGGGGTATGTGGAGGTGGGTATGCATATTCACCGAAGACATAAATACAGATGCTCCAGAAGCATAGCCAAATACCTTCTAATATTGGATTCCTGAGTTTGAAAGCTTAAGACCACATTTCCCAATCCATTGCCATAATATTTTTACAAAAAATGCTATGAAAATCCTGTAAAGTAAGTAGGGCTGAGAGTGGTCATCTAAGACCCAACTAGGTGTCCCTAATGATCAGAAGCAAAACAATAAGGTAATCAAAAGCTCAGAGAAAAATTAAGTCCATACAAGCTACAACCTCATTTACACTGATACCAGAAAAACTGGATGATGCCCTGCTACTCCCACTGGCCATTCTGACCAGGTATACCATCAATGGTCCCAGATAGAATGGATAAGAAAGATGGAGCAATACTCAAGGCCTTATAAAAGTACGTTTAAAATTCAATAAAGAACTGAGACCATCACTCTGAGAGATTATTTAAACCTAAAATTAAGCTTGTCTCCTGAGATTGCCTTTCAGGAAAATAGCAGAGTAGCACACAGAATAAAAGATATTACCCACAAGATCAGTGTTATCCAGACTTCCGCTCTGTGCTTCAAGACATGAATGGAGCATACGGTCATAAAACAAGTAACCAATAGAGAGTTCTGAGGGGTTGGCCCCAATCCCAACCATGTAGACAGCCGACCTTACCCCCCAGAAGAATTCACTTCAGAGGACAGCACTGAAACTACAGCTCAGGGAGAGGGGCATGTCTGATCAGAGCACACAGGAGCAAATGAAGGGGCAGGGAGAGAGAGTGGAGCACATCCTGCCCTAGCAAGCCCTCAGGGTGATATTCCTGCTCAGAGCAGCCAAAGCACAGACAGGACCATAGGGCCAGCCCCACCACGAGACACAATGTCCCTCACTGACTCATCACGCTATGGGGACAACACTAGAAACACAGTGTGGGAATTGCACCCAATCTGACCTCACCACACTGAGGCAAAACACTAAGGTTGTGCAACTTAACAGCTAGGGAAACAGAGCAACAAAGTCACCAAGAAATAGCAAAAATTGACTTTGGGGCCAGGGTGTGGCCCCACATCGTCAATCAGAAAACACTCCTAAATTTCAACAAATAGACCTTGAACTCTTTACAACTTTTTCTTTCCTTTTTTTTTTGTCATTCCTTTTTCGTTTGTCTTTGTTGTTTGTTTTCTGTTGTTCCTTTGTTTTGTTCTGTCTTTTTGTGCATATTATTATCTCTGCAGGTCTATCTAGATAAGGCAGGTGGGATAAACCATCTGGAGGAGAAAATAATGAGAGCTAGGGTCCCAAGGAGACATGAGAGAAAGGAGGTGGGGGAAAGGAAGAGGGTGTTAACAAGCCCAGCGACAAGAGAACAATAAGTGATCCAAAATTGATGGCAAGAAGGGTGTCTGAGGCCTGATAGGGCTTGATCAAGGGTAATGTAACCAAGAAGAATTACTGAGACCCAAATGAAGGCTGAACATGATAGTGAGACAAGAGGAAATAGAGGAAGGAACTAGGAGAAAATGGGCATTTACAGATTTCTAAATACATGTAAATATATTTATATATGATGATATAGAAATTTATCTGTGTATATATATTTATAGGTTTAATATTAAGGTTGGGTAGGAGATGGACATTGGGCCTCTACTCAATGCAGAAACACTTTGGTCTATAAAACTAGCATTCCATGGTGCTCACCTTCCCAATACAATCACTGAAGACAAAGTGGGTGCATAAACAAATGTGGTGAAAAAAGTTGATAGTGCCTGGTTAAAAAAAGATATAGAATCTTGGGTCTTAAAGCAACCATGTAGCTGAGAAACAGCAAAACCCACATGGAAGAATCACACGAGACTGTGTGTTCATGAGGTGTCAATGGGATCAGGTATGAGTGTCAAAGAACAAAAACTCATATCATTGTGAATAAAGGGGAGTGTAGAGTGAAGACCCATAGTGCATCTGTAGACAAATGAATACCCCCTTACAAAAGGATCATGGCCAGGAGGTGAACCAGTCAGGGTTCAGTATGGCACCAATAAAACATACAATTCTCCTCTAGTTCTGTAATGCTTCGTCCCCCACCACTATCATGATCCCAGTTCTGCCTTATAAATTCAGCTAGACCGAAGGATGTACACTGGTACAGATTAGAGCTGAAAACACGGGGAATCCAACACATAAATTCCTCAAGACGAATAATGAGAGTAGAGATACCAGGAAGGAAAGGAGAAGGTGACGGAGAAAGGGGAAAACAATACAAGTGATCTACATATGACCCTCTCCCTGGGAGATGGAAAATGGAAAGGGAGACACTGGACAGTGTAATACATGACAAAATAAGAATAATTTATAAATAATTAAGGGCTCCTGAGGGGGGGAATGAGGAGCTGATACCAAGGGCTCAAGGGGAAAGAAAATGTTTTGCAAGTAATGATGGCAGCAAATGTACAAATGTGCTTGACACCTTGGATGGATGGATTGTGATAAGTGTTGCACAAGCCCCCAATAAAATGATTTTTTAAAGCATCAGTATAAAGCCAAAAGGTCAAAAATTATTCAAAGGCAAAAGCAAGAGACCAGGGAGACCAGAATGCTGGAAAGGAAGCAAACAGAAGAGAGTTAAAGGATGTGGACATCTTATGTTAAATGTAACGAACACCACTGTACAATCTGTGTAAAACTTGTCAAGGAAGAACCTAACTTCCTGTGTCAACATTCACCCAAAAGTCAGCAAACAAAATTATGTATACATATATATATATATATATATATAATTGCACAAAGTTAATAAAGACAAGCAGAGAAGATACTTTTCTTCTTTTTTATAATAAAAAAATTCTAACAAGTTGTGCTGAAAGGTGCCCCAGACTTGGAATAATACATAAACGGAGGTGATGAGTTTACTAGAATCTACAACTTGGAAAGAAGTACGAGTAATGGTAATACTGCGTGGGAGGAGTGTCCACCCAGAACCTTAGGCTATCGCCTTCTTTGAAAATAGAATCTTTGGAGATATAGTTAATTAAATGAACTCCTACTGGATTAGGGTGGACTCTACCTGTGCCCTTCTGAGGAGCCCAGGTAAAGACATACTCACCAGTCGTGTGAAAAAGAAGGCAAAGAGTGGACACCAAGAACGTGCCAACAACTTCCAAATCTGGAAAAGACAAGGAGAGGTTCTTTCTCAGAGCCTTCCTGGGAAACACGGTCCTGCCAACACCTTGGTTTTGGACTTCTGGTTTCTGGAACTATGAGATAATGCATTTCATTGTTTGGAGCCACAAAGTTTGCAATACTTTCTTACACAGTGGCCCCAGAACAATAATACAGGCCGTGTGCAAAATAAGCACTATTCTACAGTCAGTGGGAAAATTCCACAGGGTAGCTATCCGGAATCATTTAGTAGAGAACTTTAGACAACATGCCTAAATACTCGATAATCTTCTGGGGCAGAACCACATTTGAGTTCTTGAAGAGGTGGCACAGGAGAGACATTAGGGAAACGCTAAGTGAAATGCAGTAGAGTCTGCTTAGTAAGGAAGACTTCTGACCTCTACTGTGATGTATTTGCTTATTTATTGCAACTTAATGGGACACATTTCTTTATCTAGAAAATTTTCTTCATCTAGAAAACTCATCTTGTGGTATAAAATCCCACACTGCAGGGAACTGAGTGGTCCTCAACTAATTGCTTTCTTGCTTCCAGCAGTCCAGTCCAGAACATCCAAGTTAAAAAGCTTCCTTCATTCTGTTCTCAACCATGCCAGGCCCCTAAGGTCCTCTAAGACACCACTGGTTACAGCATCGCCAATTCTGATTCATGCCAACTCCATGTGTCCCAAAATAGAGCTATCATCCAAAGAGTTTCCAGTGACTCTGACCTTATAAAAGCAGATTGGCTGGACTTTCTTTCAAAAAAAGATGGGTTTGAACTGCCAAACTTGCATTTAATAGCCTGATGCTTAACAGCACCACCTAGGGATCTTCCCAAGACCTGGGAGAAGATGCCTACTGCCCTAACTGGCTGCCCTGTGCCCTATAAGATTGCTCCTGCTGTCCTGCCTTTCTGGGAACCTGGGTATAGGCAGCAATCTGAGGTGGCATTCTTTCTGGTCAAGCAGGTCCCCAAGCTGTGAGTCTGGTCTATGGGAAAAACCCTGCCCTGTGTAGGCATTGAATGAACCTACAGTCAGCATCAGCCTTAGGCAGTGCAGGCACCCTGCAGGAGTCACTCAACCACCCCAGGCCTCATTTACCTCAAAAAAAAAAAAAAGCAGTGGTTCTCAGTGTTCCTATTGTCGCAACCCTTTCACACAGTTCCTCCCTCATCTTATGGTGACTCCCCAACCATAAAATTCTTGATTTGGCATATGCCTATGAAAAGGGTCACCTCGATTACCAAGTGCTGCTGTAACAAAAATACAAAGCCTGGGGATCTTTAGAGAAGAGAAACTTATTTCCTAACATTTCTGGGGATTTATGAAAGTGTCCGTCGGTCGCAGTACTGCAGATTCTTTCCTCACTGGCTGCCTCTGGCATCCCTTCATTCTCAGCGATCCTCATCCAGTGCCTGCCGCTTCAAGTCAGTGTCTATGCTGCTCTTTGCATAGCTCAGAGGTTATAAGGTTTAGGTTCCACCCTAATGTGGGATTGTTGTTGGACTGTAAGGGGTCTGGAAAAACATGTGACCCATATCCGAGACCAGGCAGATTAGAGAAATTCTAAGCGTATTTCTGCAAGCGCATGAAGAAGGAAAGCAGCCAGTGCCTCCTCTGAGCTGTTTCAGAGTTTAGTCCTGGCATCACAAATTAATATTCAAGAAACAGCTTTTCTTTACAATGATTATAGGAGATTAGCAGGTTTTTACAATGTCAAAGGACACAATCAATACTCTGAGAAAGCGGGTTTTTCCATGATCATTAGGAAATTATCTAGACCTACCCCAGGGGGCATTAGACCACCACCCCTGAAGCTCTGAAACTCTTATTTAACTAAATCGGGGTGATGTTTCGTGTCTGGCTCTTTATCTGACTGATTTTGTTAGCCTCCTTCTCAAGTTGGAACACCTCTGCTGATTTACCATAAAAGGAATTCTTAATGTTGTAAGGGAGGGGACTTTTTTCTATTTTTCACAAACAAAAGTGTAAATTATGTTATCTTTCTAGGACTGATTTTCCCTATATCAGAATTATTTCAACATGAGATTGCATCATGGGAGGTGATTGGGCTGCATTAAAGGAGGTGAGCACATCATATGATATTAGATATAAGGTCATAATTGCATGAAGGACTTGGTTCTCCACTGCAGAAGAAGCTTTTATGCAAAGCTTCCAAACATTCTCAAATACTGAAAGCATAAACAAAGGAAGCAGAATATTATCAGAAATATTGCTGACAGATGGGGCCCCTGAGGTTGCTTGAAGTGTGACTGAAGGGGACTGAGACCTGGTGGCATAGTGGCTGTGTGTGGGACTGCAGCCCACTGGGCTGGTGGTTCAAATCCAGCAGCAGCTCTCCTAGTGCAAGGCTGGGCTTCCGACTCCCACCAGGGGGTAGTGATGCCTCCCACCCCCCACCAAAATGTGACTAAAGAGAGATGATTTCTTGGCAAGGAGTCGACCATGGTGACATGAGTCCAGTAAAGCCTTTGTGGCCTTCAGTTGTTGATGGAGCACAGCTCAAGGTAAAGAGAAACAGCTGCAAAAATCTTCTAATGACTGGAACTTAGAATATGCAAAGTATACATTTAGGAAAATTGGAAGTGGTCAAAATGAACTGGAATGCATGAAGAGTGATATCCTGGGCATGAGCAAGCTGAAATGGACTCTTGCCAGCCATTTTGAGTCAGAAAATCATATATGTTACTATGCCAGGAATAGCACAATCAAGAGAAATGGCATGGCATTCATTGTCACAAAGGATTTTGCCAAATCGATCATGAAATATAGTGTACTTGGATTATGACTTTCAAAGAAATAAAACTGAATACAACAATTATTCAAATGCATCCACCAACTGTAAAAGCTAGTGATGAAGGATTTGAAGGATTCTACCAACAACTTCAATCAGAAATTGATGAAACATGTCCTCAATGTGTATTGATAGTTATTGGTGATTGGACTGCAAAAGCTGGAAATAAAGAGGAAGGGGCAGTAGTTGGAAAATCTGGACTTCGTAATAAAAATGAAACTGGAGACCACATTATAGGAATTTGTGAAACCAACTGCTTATTCATAGCATTTTTGTTCAATAATACAAAAGGCTACTATCCACATGAACTCCCCCCAATGGAAAATACAGAAATCAAATTGACTACATTTGGGGGAAAATACAAAAATCAAATTGACTACATTTGTGGGAAAATACAGAAATCAAATTGACTACATTTGTGGGAAGACAGCACAGAAAATTCAAAAGCAACATCTAAAGCCAGATCAAGGGCCAATTGTGGAAAAGCCATCAAGTGCTCATACGTAAGTTCAGGATAAAGCTGAAGAAAATTAAAACAAGTTCACAGGAGCCAAAATACAACCCTGAGTCTATCCCAACCTGAATTTCGAGAATATCTCAAAAACAGATTTTCTGCATTAAACCTTAATGAAAGAAGAACTGACACTCTGTTGGAAGACATGAGTTAGTCCGGATAGACTAGAGGAACAAATTTCAGAGACACGCACATAGGTATAAGGAAAGGGTTTATATACAAAAGAAATGTGACCCTAAGAAGGCATCCCAATCCAGTCCAGTGCAAAGTCATAAGTCCAATAATAACCTATATGTCCGAAATCAGTCTATAACTCTGCTTCTGACTCAGGAAGTCACAGGTCAGTGGGTGCAGAATTCTGGTACTGGCAGGGGTCTCCCCATGGCTCCTCGCTTCCAGGGCTCATGCCCATCAAAAGCATGCCACTCCAGCTTCAGAGGTCTGTCTTCATCAGGGCAAAGCCGTGTGGTCTCTCCACCGGCTACACCAGCCTTCCAGCCGCCGCCATTCTGTGTTGCTTGTGGTTAATCATCTCTCTCACTAACTCCCAACAACTGGGGGAGATAGCTTCTCATCTTCACGAGGGAAATATCGCGAGATTTCCTAGGAGTCTCAGGTGAAAGCCATGCCCACATAAAGGCCTCATCAGCTACTCAATGGCTTTCTCCTGATTAACAGGTCAGACTCCACCCCTACATTTCATTTATAAAATTAACATAAGCAGATGACTGCCACAGACATTAAGGCCATCATTCAGGAAGGGGGGAAAAGGTCTTTTAAAAGACTGGGGAGAAAGAAATGATCAAAGTACCGGATGTCAGCAGAGACTCTGAAACTTGTGGTTAACCAATAGCTAAAGCGAACGAATGAAAGGGTTAAGCCAGAGAGCTGCATAGGACATTTCAAAGGACAGCTGGAGAAGACAAAGCCAAGCGCCATACTAAATGTTCTAGGACCTAGAACTGGAAAACCAAATGGGCAGAACATACTCAGTATATCTGAAACTAAAAGAACTCCGGAAAAAAATTCAAGTCTCAAATTGCAATTTTCAAATATGCTATAGGAAAAACATTGAATGATGCAGGAATGATCAATAGACGTTGGAAAGAATACAGATTCACTGTGCCAGAAAGAACTAGTCCACAGTCCATTCTTTCAGGAGGTGTCATATGAACAAGGACCAGTGATGCTGCAGGAAGAAGTCCAAGCTGTACTGAATACATTAGACAGCAGCAAGGCTCCAGGAATGGACAGAAAACCCATTGAAATGCTTCAGAACAATGAAAAAGCACTGGAAGCATTCACTGGTCTGTGCTAGGAAATTTGGAACACAGTTACCTGGCCAAGAGCGTACTTGGGTCCTTTCCAAAGAAAGATGACACAACTGAATGCTCAAATTATAGAAAAATATCATTGATATTCACACAAGTAAATTTCTTTTATTTTAATAAATCATTTTATTGGGAGCTCTTACAGCTCTTATAATAATCCATACATCAATTGTATCAAGCACATTTGTACATGTGTTGCCATCATCCATTCCAAAACATTTTCTTTCTACTTGACCCCCTTTTCCCCCACCCTTCCCCACCCTCCCAACCTCAAGAACCCCTGATAATTAATAAATTATTTTTATTTTCATGGTTTCCACTCTCTGCTATCTCCCCTCACCCATATTTCTGTTGTTCATCCCCCCTAGGATGGGGGAGTGTTACATGTCTATCATTACGATCGATTCCCCCTTTCTCCCTCTTCTACCACCACCTTCCCCCTATCTTCATGATATCAATACTTTCATTAGTGGTTCTGAGGAGGTTGTCTGTCCTGGATTCTGTGTGTTGTGATCTTTCATCTGTACAAGAATATATGCTCTGGTCTAGCCATGTTTGTAAGATTGAACTGGAGACATGATAATGGAAGGAGGAAGCATTAAAGAACTAAAGGAATGTGTGTTTTGTCAGTGCTATACAGTAACCTGGCTATCTCGTTCTTTCCTTGCGACCCTTCTGTGAGGGTCTACAGATGGACTTTGGGTCTCCATTCCAACCCTCCTTGTTCTCATCAAAGTGGCTGTTTGTTTAGGGTCTTCTGCTACCTGATTCCATCAACACCTCATGATCACCTAGGTTGGAAAGCTTCTTCCGTGTGGGCTTTGTTGCTTCCTTGCTAGATGGTGACTTTTTTGACCTAAAGCCTTTAAGCCCACTACAGTATATTTTTTAATAGCCAGGCACCATAAGCTTTCTTCACCACATTAGCTTATGAACCCATTTTGATAGTGTTAGAAAAGTGACCATCACAGAATGCCAGGAATTAGAAAAAGATATTATTACATTGAGGAAGCCTCTACATTATTAGTAGAGGCTACATGTCCATCTGCTACTTTAATACTAAACTTACAACTATATGTACATGCTTATATATTTATCATTATATATTAATGTTTACATATGTGCATGCATATGTTTATACCTCTATAAAATTTTGTCTAAGATCATCCAACGACAGTTGCAGCAAAATATTGACAGGAAACTGCCAGAAGGTCAGGTCAGATTCACAATAGAACATAAAACAAAGGATGTCATTTCTGAGGGCAGATGGATTTGGGCCCAAAGCAGGGTGTGTTAGTTTGGGTAGACTAGAGAAATAAATTTCAGAGACGTGCATATGGATATAAGGAAACAATTTATGTACAAGAGGAACAGGACATTGAGAAAACATCCCAGCCCAGACCAGTTCAAAGTCATAACTCCGATATTAACCCATAAGCCCGAAACCAGTCTATAAAGTCTCCTTCCAACTCACAACGTCACAGGCCAGTGGGTGCAGAATCCCGGCGCTGGCAGGGGTCTCCACATGGCTTCTCCCTTCCAGGGCTCAGGGTCCATCAACAGCATCCCGTGGTGGCAGAAGCAACTCATCGCTGGCAGAGGCCTCTATGTAGCTGCCCCAGCTTCAGAGGTCTGGCTCCATCAGGGCAAAGATGTGTGGTCTTTCTGCCAGCTCCTCTAGCTTCTCGGACGCTGCCATCTTGTCTTGTTCGTGATTCATCGTCTCTGAGACGAACTCCCAACAACTGGGGAGATAGAGTCCCATCTTCACGAAGGAAATATCGCGAGACTTCCCAGACATATCAGGAGAAAGCCATGCCCACACAGAGACCTCATTGGCACTCAATGGCTATCTCCAGATTAGCAGGCTAGATACCACCCCTACATCTCAATCATGAAATTAACATAAGCACATGACTGCCACACAGAGAATACCAGAAAGATGTTTACTTGTGTTACATAGGCAGTTGTGTAAACCATAATCAACTCTCGATGAACTTGAGAAAAATTGGAATTCCAGAACACTTCCTTGTGCTCATGAAGAACTTGTACATGGAACAAGAGGCAGTTACGTGAGCAGAACAAGGGAATACTGAATGATTTAAAATCAGGAAAGGTGTGTGTCAGGGTTGTATCTTTTCACTGTACTTATTCAATCTGTATGCTGTGGAAATTATCAGAGAAGGTGGATTGGGTGAAGAAGAATGTTACCTCAGGATTGGAAGAAGGCTTATTACCAAAGTGTGGTATATATATATGACACAACCTTGCTTCCTGAAAGTCAGGAGGAATCGAAGAACATGATGAAGATCAAGGATGGTAGCCTTCAGTATGGATTACAAATAAATGGAAGGAAGACCCATCTCCTCACAATTGGACCAATATGTAACATCAAAATCAATGGAGGACAGTTTGAAGTTGTCAAGGATTTAATCTTGCTTGGATCCACAGTCAATGCACATCAATGCAGCAGTCAAGAGATCAAAAATCATTGCGCTAGATAAGTCTGCTGAATGAGACCTCTGTAGCAAAGCGAAAAGCAAGGATATTTCTGTGAGGACTAAGATGCACCTGACCCGAGGCATGGATTTCTCCATTGTGCTATATGCATATGAAAGTCAAACACTGAATAAGGAAGACAGTATAAGAATAGATGCATTAGAACTGTGGTCTGGAGAGGAATATCGAAAGTACTATGGACAGCTAAAAGGACAAATGGATCTATATTGGAAGGAAAAAAGACCAGAAGTGCTCCACAGAGGTAAGGATGGCAAAACTGCATTTATTGTCAGAAGAGACCAGTTCCTGGAGAAGAACATCACGTTTGGTAAAGGGGAACGGAGGTATCGATAAGGACTGGGCTGCATCAATAGGCCCAAACATAGCAACAATTGTGAGAATAGTGTGTGACTGTTCAGTGTTCCATCCTCTTGTTCCTGGGGTTGCTAAGGGTTGGATTCAACTCTATGGCACCTAAAAATAACAACAGCAACAACAATATCCACGAGTATAAAGGTTAGGATTACAACACACATGTGGGGAGACAATTCAATCCATAGCTAGTATCCATGCTAGGTTTTGCTTTAGGCCACCCACGCACTTTCTTCTTGTCTACATTCCTCAATCTCCCTTGTTTCCTAGCATCTGAATGCATAGGTGTTTGAGGTCTGTGGTCAGAGCCATCTTTGGATCTGGTAAGTATGTCAGACAGAAGGGTGAGGCCATGGAGGCTGTGAGTTAGAAACACCAGATTCAACACGTTTTTGGAAGCATAGCATTTCCTGCCTTCCCAGATGATAGCTATCCTGCTCTTCCACCAAAGAGTCAGTTCGACTCACGTAATACATTTCCCATTATTTGCTTTAGCCAGACTTTCAAAATGGTTCCATCTAGGTTAATCACCTAGTGAAAAATCTGCATTTCCACCCCTGAATCAAGGAACCCTGGTGGTGTGGTGAATGAGACACGGAGCCACAAACCACAAGGTCAGCAGTTCAAACTCACCACTGCTGCATGAAAGAGAGATGAGGCATTCTGTTCCCTTAAAGATTAAGAGCCTCAGAAACCCACAGAGGCAGGGAGACTCTGTCTTATAGGATTCCTTTGAGTTGGAAGCAACAGGAGGGCAATGAGTCATACTGAACCAGAATCTGCATTTCAATATCTACCTAGAGGTCTATGAGAATCGCCCAGGGATCTCATTAAAATGCATATTCAGTCGACCAGTGTTTTAAATGCAAATTTTCAGTTGGAAACTTAAATAGAGAGAATTGCAATGTAAAGCAATTTAATTTTCCCTGTCACTGACCTTATGGTGCTTTAAGGGACAACATGGAATGGTCAGCCAAAGTAATCCACCTCATCACCAGAGAAAGATTCCATTCTTTTTTTTATCGTTTTCTATTTTATTTTAATATTTTACATTAAAATTAACACCTGTACACGGGGAGAAGTTAGATCAAGCAAATGAATACATTAGAGGTTGCCTGCTCTCAGAAGGATTTATAGCTGCCGAAACCCTAAGGGCTGCCCTCTAAGTTGCAGTGAGTCAGAATCTACTCAATGTCAGTGAGCTTGCAGTTTTTGTTTGTTGATTAGTTGGGCTTGTTTTTTTTTAATTCATCCTCTAATAACCCTTTATATTATCTTTTAAGTCTTTTCAGAAATGTTCTATATTCGGTTGTGTGTATATATATATATATGTATATATATATATGTGTGTGTGTGTGTATACTGGGTGGACTAACTCAGAGACAGTTGCTCAATGCTCTAGAGAAAGAGAGGGAGAGGGAGAAAGAATGTGTCCTGGTTAAATAGTGGTTATGCATTGGACTATCATCTGAAAGGACAACAGCAGTTTGAAAGTTTGAAGCCACCAGCCACCCCTCAGGAGAAAGGCAGGATTTTCTATGACCATAAACAGTTACAAGTCTCAGAAACTCATAGGGCACTTTGACCCTGTCCTCTAAGGTTGCTGTAAGTCAGCATCGACTTTATGGGTGAATTTAGTTTTGGGATATAGGAGAGGGTGCCCAAAAAAGACCAGAATTTTTTTTTCAAAGTTATGTATTTTAAATTTTTTATCACCTTCAAAGCACTCTCCATTATACTTAGTACATTTGTCAAATCCGCAATTCCATCCATAGAAACAATTTTCAAATTCGCCTGTTTGGATGGCTGACAGCACCTCCCTCGTTTTTCCTTCACCTCTTGTACATCGTCAAATTACTGTCCTTTCATGCCCCTCAGCATTGGAGGAAACAAAAAGAAGTCACGCAGAGCAAGGTCAGGTGAGTAAGGTGTATGGAGGTGGAGAGGCATGCTGTTTTTTGTCAAAAAACAGCACACTGAGAGGACTGTGTGAGCAGTACCCTATCTGCCACAGAACAGGCCATTTTGTCGCACAGTCACACAATCTTTTCAGAACTTCTAAGTAGAAAGTTTGATTAACAGTCTGACCTGGTGGAATAAACTCCAAATGTGCTCCAAGTCATTATTTCATTCATTCAGGAAATTGGATGTCCAAAATAAGGTTTGTCACCAATAGGACATTTCACTTTTTTTTTTTTGCATCACTACCCTTTGGTGGGAGTGGGAGGCCCAGCCTTGCTCCTGGAAAGCTACTGCTGGATTTGAACCACCAAGCCAGTGGGGCTGCAGTCCCACACTCAACCACTATGCCACCAGGGCTCAGCCCCAATTTTTTTGAAATGAGAAAACCACTCATGCACTTGACTTTTTCCTATAGTGCTGTCCCTGTAAGCTGTGGTCAACATCACAACAGTTTCTGTGGTATTTTTTGCAAGCAGGAAGCAAAAAATTCAAAGATACACACTATTGTCTTAGGTTGGCCTTCACAAAAAAATGAGGTTCCAGTGAAGCTATTTTTATGAAAAAATTCACTGTGACCAGAGAGAACCTTCCCAGGCGATGCTACTGATGCACTAACTCAGAGCCAGTTGCTCAATGCTCACTTAGCAGGAAAAGTGTATACGATGAATGCTCTTCTCTGCCCAGGACAATTCGAGCTTTGGGGAGTTACCCTGTGTGTGTGTGTGTGTGTATGTATGTACAAGAAAAAAGTACACAATGTTTGATTATGCTTAAGAAAGAGCTATAAAAATATTCACAAAAAATTAAGTGACACCTGTCAAAAAACAATAAAATTGCTAAGATATTTCCATATTGCTTTTTTTTGACAATTCTATTGACATATAATTCACATGTTGTATAGTTCATTAGTTTGATCATATCAAGAAGAATTGTACAATCATCACCACAATCAGTTCTTGATTAACATCCTCACAATATTCTTCATTTTTATCCAAACATCATGGGATGTGTGATCTATTCTTAACTATCTTTTCACTTTAGGAGAAGGACCCGATTCTTTTAAAGGTAGGCTAATTAGAAAATAATCCTTGTGTTGAAACAGACAATTTCACTTCTCTGAATATTGTTCATCTTTTAAAAACTCCTTTCCACCTCTACTGAACTTACCACAATTGTTCTGACAATAATTTTAGCTCTTTAAACATTTTGAAGAATTCCATGACTCACTCATATTGGGAATTTGGGATGTAATACAAAGCTGAAACACATAAAAGTGTGTCATCCTCTGGATGTTTGGCACTTTTCCTGTTTACATTCTGCTTGTTTACTAAAGTAACAACTGCAAGGGAATAAAAATGTAGCACTTCATCAAAAATGTAAGAAGTTTTATTAACTGGATAGATTACCGTTATAAGCATAGTTACATCTTTTTTTTAATGTATGGACAAAATGAAAATTATAATGAATGCTTAGAATATGTTGTTGCACCGATGAAAGTTTTAAAAGAATGTAGATTTGTGCTTTTCATATTGGGCAGCTGCCCAGCCACTTACCTTAAAGAAAACCCTGATTACCAGTGCCATTTGAACAACCAATTCCCCAAAACCAACAAAAAAAGTAGATATTTTGTTCTGCTAAACCCAGACAAACCAGCTGAATCCCTCCACTGCATATATACATATCTATAAGCACTAATGCATAATTACATTTTTACACATGGGGACCTAATATTTTGAATATCACTAATTGCTTTTTAAATTTTTACATTAGTTATACATCTTTATTGAGGAGCCCTGGTGGAGCCCTGTGATCTGCAAGGTCCACAGTTTGAAATCAGCAGCAACAGCTCTACTCCTGTAACAGTCACAGTCTCAGAAAATCACAGGGGCGGTTCTACCCTGTCCTCTAACATCACCGTGAGTTGCCATCGACTCAATGGCCGTGAGTTTGGATCTTATGGACCTTTATAGGTATCAATACATGAACTCATTCTTCTAAACTGCTAAGTAATATTCTATCTATAGAGATATGACCATCTATATAGATGCTTTATTGCTGAACATTAAGGTAAAGTCCTTCCTTACTAGACAAATAACACTATAATGAATCCCACGGGGCTTTGCCAAGACGGAGTCGTAGGTTCAGGACGGGTGAAATGAGAAAGATTAGCATACCGTCCTTTGGAAGGCACTGCCATGTTGCTCTGCACCTTGTTGCTAGTAGCCACCAAGAGAGTTCCAGCTCACAGTGGCCACAATAGACAGCAGGATGAATGGCTGCCCAGTTCCGCACCATCTTCAGGAGCACATGGCTTGTCTGTGGCTGTGGCTGCTGTGTATTTTGAGCTCCTTCCAAAGTAGGGGACTCACCTTCCAGCACTATCATTCTCCAACATTATCCAAGAATCTTTGGGATCCATAGAGTTTCAATTGGCCTGCTTTTGAAAGTAGAGCCTCATCCCTTCCTTCTTACTCTTTCATAGGAGATATCTGCTGAACCCCATCCATCATGGGTGACCGTGTTGATGTTTGAAGTGCCAATGGTGTAACGTCCTTCATGATAGGAAGCTGCAGGCCCCTGGTGTACAACAAGCCAGTAGACTTGTAACACTAGACTTGTGCACTGCATAGAGTTGTGCATGAGAACTAGGTGCTATTTATATTTCTTTACTCAGAACATAGTTGAGCACTATTAAATATACCTATTGGTGTCTTGTTTTCTGCCCTTGGCTTATTTTTTTAATGAGCTGTTAGCTTCTTCTTATTGTTGTAAACCCTTATTATGCATGAAAGAAAGTAGCCCTTAAGTCAGTTACATGTTTTGCAAATAGTCTTCGCATCCCCTTGATTGTTTTGCTAATGGTGTTTGTGTGTGTTTTAATCTTTTGCTTTGAAGATGGTTTTTATTTTCTGTACTGACTCATGTTGAGGACTCTCTTTATAAAAGGTCAGTTTTGTGTTGAACTTCGAAAAGCCTTCCTTATTTCTATAATTAAGACCCCCAAAGCCATCCTCCCTTTTCCTGTGCCGTTCTCTTAACAATCCAGTTCTTAAACAGAAATCTTCCATCCGTCTGGGGCCAACTGGAAGTCTGCTTGTCCCAAGTATCCACTGTTCTCAGTGATTTGGGTATTCAACAGCTTCACATTTGCTGATTTTGCCTGAGCCTCATCAGTAGAAGAAAACAAAAGTCATTAAATACAGCTTGACCTTTGAACTAGGCATCCATTTCCAATAAAAGTCTGAACACCCCTCTACCAACACACCACATCCCAGCTACCAAAAACCAAAAGCCAGAACAGGTGTCACGGAGTTGAGTCCCATGTGCACAGAGTGAAACTTCACTGCAGAGAGAAAATCATCTCGTTTTTCTTCAGAAAAGTCTCTGGGTGAACCAAGTGCCAGTCGTAACTGTTTGTGCATCCAAGAGAAATTTACCAATGAGAGGAAACGTCCTCTTCCTTCTTAATTTCTTTTTTCTTGTTTGACCACATTGCTGGAATCCAGCTCATTTGTGTTGAAGACAGTACATGGAAGACTTTTCCATTCTGGGGCACAAGCCCCATGAAATGCTATCACTGTGCTTTCTGGTTTTTCAGTGAGATACATGCCTGACTCGGCTCCCCCTCCCACCCCCTTTGAAGAACTGGCATGGGGACCACACTTGACCTCCTCCAACTACACACGGGGGAAGGAAAATCCAATTCCGCACCTACTCAACACGGTCTTCCACAAGGACATGTCTCTGCTCTTCAAATGTCTTGACCTTATTCTGACAAAAATTGATGTGTCCGTCGCACTCTATCTTTCTGTGAGGCTCCATAACCCATTTCAATGGCTGCTCAGAACCCCTAGATCATTCTCAATGAAGGGGGAAGGAGACGAGAGGCCCTTGGCGATGGTGGCGGATTTGGGGCCAGGATTCTTTGTCCAGGGGTGACATGGGAAGGGACAATTACTTGGGTGGTCAAGGGACCTATACTCAGTTTTGTAGCTTCGTGAGCCGACTGCATGTGGAGTGGTGATGGCAGTCCATGAGGTGTGCAGTGGAGTGACATCACTGGATCGGGCTCCTCTATCCACAGTTGGGGTTTTGCAATAAGATGCAGAGGCCTCAAACCCCCAGGGATTGGTCTGCTTTGCCATACTGCCAAGCAGACAGTGAGCGGTCTGAAGAGCAACCATCAAGAAAGCAGAACACGTGTGACGTGGTAGTGGCAGGAGAGGTGCCAGAGGCCACAGCACCAGGACCATGAGACAGAGCAGTAGATGCTGACTCATAATGACGTACAGGACTGCCTCTCTGCGTTTGAGTCTGTAACTCTCTACAGGAACCTTTCTCCCTTGCAGCGGTTGGTACTTTCTACTTTCTACTGACGACCTTGTGGTTGCTTAGCGGTCTAACCCATGAACCACTATGCCACTAGCACTCCTAGGTTCCCTAGTGACCACCCCCCACCCCCCATCATTTTCTCCCCACACTAGCCTTACTCCTGGGAGTTGGCACTTATCCCATCTTTTTCTCTACCATCCTGCCAGGCTTTGGTCTTTCCTTCCCAGCAAACAAAGAAACATTATGAGCAAGGCAAAGAAACCCTTCTGACCCTTCAAGAGCCGGTGCCTCTGCTTCATAGTCCAGCTGGAAACCTCCTCTGCTACAATGTGCTCACGGCAGCTGTCAAGAATGCTCTGGGAGAGAAGAGGGCCGGGTGAGAGCAGGAGGGGGAGTGGGACAGAAGAGAAGAAAGTATCAAAAGAGGAGGAGGGTGAACAGGGCAGAGGAAAAGGACAAGGAGGAGGAGTGGAGAAGGAGGGGCAAAAGGAAAAAGGAGGGAGGGTTGGGGCCAGGAGGCAGCGGCTATGGAGGAAGACTTTCCATCTTTTTAGATACCTGTGAGAAATTATTCAAAGCTGCTCTCTTGAAAGGCTGTCTTTACAAAGCAGGAAAATCAAAAATCCCTCCAGGAGAGGGGCATTCTCCAACGCCCCCTGGCCTGGCAGCCACCTCCATTTCTGTGGCTGGGAGGCCACATTAAGAATATAGGCTCCTTATTATTCTGCAAAGATGATTTTTCTTTCAGGTTTATTTTGTGCTTATATGTGAATTTCTGGTGAAATAACCAATTTCCTCCCTCTGGAAATACATAGTTAAAGAAATTATCATGTAAATCAGGTTGGTAATATGATTCTGAAGACATTTTTTTTTGTCCAGGAAAGCTTCCCTATGACTCCAGGGACTGTGGAGCAGTTGGTAGATGGTTGCATGCCGGATTGACTGGGAAAACAAAAGCAGGCATGAATGCCCTTCAGCAGCATGCCAAATGACTCAGGTTGAGACCGCTGCTCTCTGGGGCAGCCCTGCCTTCTCAGTCACTGCAGTTCATGGGCACTGCTGGAGGGCAGACCCAAGGATGAAGCCAGACTGGATCCACCCAGAGGACCACTCTCCAGTAGTTCCTGGGTGGGCAGAAGACCACTCTGCTCCCTGTTCAGAAACCAGTCCACTGTCGTGGGGTCCAATGATGCCCCCCAAAGACATGTTGGTGCTTGAACCCCCAAAACCTGTGACTATGACCTTATTTGAAAGAGGGGTCTTTGTGGATATAATTAAGTTAGGGATCTTAATAGCCTGGGTTACCCTGGTGGGCCCTTCACGCCAAGTGTTTTTTTCTGAGAGGGAGGAAGAGAAGGCACAGAGGAGCCAGCCATGTGGAAACGAGATTAGAGACTAGAGGGATGCAGCCACAAGGCAAGGAGTGCCAGGCATCCCCAGAAGCTAAAGAAGCCTCCCCTGCAGAGCCTCCAGAGCCAGCACAGTCCTGTAGATTGCCTGACTATGAGTGCCAGGCCTCCAGGCTGTAAGAGAATAAGGCTCTGCCCTTTGAAGCCCCCAGCCTACAGTGACTTGTTATCACCGGCTCAGGGCACAGATACCATTCTTCTTGCCTTCTGCTGTCCATTCAGAGACCAAATCATATTTGTAAGTTGAAGGTATCAGCGGGACAGTAAAGTGAGAGGGCAAAGACAGCCCCCACCCCCCACCCCGCTCCCAGTTTACGGTCAAGACATAAATTGCCCCCATTTAGTAGCAGTTTCCCATGATGCTCAGCAGTCATCCCAAGGACAGCATTGCACCCCCTGGCATCCATCTTCCCCGGATCTCCATGGAAGGACTTCTCCGTGCACAACGATGGCCACCCAGAGCCTTAGCCTTGGCCATCATTCTGTTTCTTCCTCCTCCCTCCTTACTCACCTCTTCCTCTTCTGTGCCTTCGGCCTCTCCTCCCTCCTCCTCCTCCTCTCCCTCCTTCTCCTTGCTCCCTTCCTTCTCTGCAGCCTCCTCCTCCAATTCTTCCTCTTCCTTTTCCACTCTTTCTTGTTACTGGATGAGTTCATCAGCATCATGAGCCAACCACATGCACTTACAAAGGTTAAATTTCGTCAATGGCACGCTGATAAACCTTTACATCTTTCTTTCTTTTCGAGAAGAAAAGAAGAAAGATGATTAAAAATCCAAATCATTGTGAAGATTCCAATAGAAGCGAGTCTTCTGGTGACAGACCAGTAAGGGCAGACATACACCTGTCAGTAGCTCACTATCTAATTGCAGGTTTCTATTCCACTCGGGGCAGCCTGGTGCTAACACCACCTGTCTGTCACTTTCCTCTCAGAGCACAGCCAGCAGAAGAACTCTGCACAGAAGACAATGAGAAGGCTCCAATCAGAGGAACATGGCAAGCTACCAAATTATCTTCCGGCTATTTCTAGATCACTTTTCATTATATGGCGCTGTTCCTGCTAATGTGAAAATCTCAAGTTGTCTGCGTCAAATGCCAAATGCCAAGGACTCTCCACTCTGCAGAAAGCCACCAGGAGGAATTAAAAAAAATGAGGAGCTGAGTCGAAGGGCTCAAATAGAAAGAAGCTACTTTGAAATTGATGATGGCAACAAATGTACAAATGTGCTTGACACAATGGATGGATGGTGGATTGTGATAAGAGTTGGACAAGCTCCCAATAAAATGTTTTTTTTTAAAAAGGCAAAGGGAAATTTGCACCTTGGCATCTTTTCCTCTGATGAGGTCATGGAGAATGAAGATTTTAATTTCTTATCTGCTGATGGATAGATTTGTTTGCTTGGGTTTGGATTTTGTTCCATTTTGTTTTGTTTGGGGGGATTGTTTCCCAATAATTTTATTGGCATATAATTGACATATCATATAATTCAATAGTTCAATCACATCCAGAAGAGTTGTCCAATCATCACCACAATCTGTTTAGAACCTTTTTTTAATCCTTTCATTGGGGTTCATACAACTTTATTACAATCCACACATTCATCCATTGTGTCAAGCACTTTTGTGCATCTGTTTCCCTCACTGTTCTCATTAATTCTGTGAATTCTTGCCTTCTACTAATTCTTCTATTAATAACTCATAGTTATTAACTTTCATTTCCCTCCAACTTCCCCTACCACACCCCCAAGGAAACATTCATCCAGTTACTGTCTCTGTAGATGGACCCCTGGATTTCATGTACAGCACAACATTAAAAAAAATCTAAAAACAAAAACAAAGTCAAACAGCTATTAAAAAACCTCAATTAAAAAGAAAGCCAAAAATATTAAAAACTGGAACAAAATTAAATGGATCACAAGAGAGATGAAGTGATAGGATGCTAAACTTTAACCCCACTGCAGCTGCACAATCCACTTTCCAAGGTATCCTGCTTGGTAACAGGTCTATTCACATCTGTAGTTCATGGCCACAGGGCATTCACGGAGAGCTGAACCCATGTCTATTTTCCCTTCACTTATAAAAAACAACAGCTAGCAGGTTTAAATTGTGTCTAAAACGAGATCAAATGATAAGACATGACACTTTAGAGTAACCACTTCTGCCACAAACAATTTTACAGTGTCCTCTGTCTGATAACATTTCTCTCAACTATGATCAGAGGGGATTCACCAAAAGCTTAATCCTTGTATGGACCCCCAAAATGGATTTTTCGGATTTCACTATCATGTACAGCCTTCTGCAAGCCAGGTCTTCACAATTTAAGCTCTAATACCATTCCCTGCTTGCATTTTCAATGATAACATTTATGATCCTTGGATTATACAGGCTGGTGTGCATCTTCTTCGTGCACTTAGTTGAAGCCTCATTTGTCTGGCTGCTTGTTTGAAGACAAGCCTGTAAGACCCCAGAGGCTGTCTTACAGATAGCTGGGCCCCATCTAGTTTCTTCACCGCACTTTGCTCTACCCTATCTTCAGTGATCATTTCATGACAGTGAGCATCAAAAGGGCTCTGATGGGCAGATTTAGTTAAAAATTTAGTTAGAAATGTGGCAGTCAGTTCTAAGGGCTATCGCTTCCCCCATACTCAGTGTGATCCTCTGACCCAATGTCTTTGCCAGAAACCTCCAGAGAAGCACAAGATCATAGATAGCAACAAGATCTGCCCCTCAAAAACTGCACTCAAACTGGTGAGCAGCAAAGTTCCAAAGGTCTAGGTCATAGAAGCTCCCGGAGAGATGGTGATGATGTTGTCTGTAGCGCTCTGCACCCAGAGATTGAAGGACAGTCACGTGTAGCCCAGAGTCATCTGGTCATCTGAGGACAGGACAGCCACAGAATCAAATATTAACATTGTCTTGGGACTTGAGGCTTGTCCCTTTCCAGGTTCCTTTCCTGAATACTGCAAGGCCAGGTACCATGCCTTCCTTCTGAGAATTCTACAACAAAGCTAGGCCCCCGGCACAGAGGTTTCTAAACCTCCCAGCAACTTAAAGACACTTAGGAACACTTTGCCACAGCTTTTTTCTGTAAAGACGCCATAGTCCCAAGCCTACTTTTCCTGCTCTCATAAGTACCATTATAAAACAATGCTGGCCCTGTCATTCACCTGGGCAATTCTTAAATGGCTCTCCAGGGCCTCCAGATTGAAATGCAAATCCCCTGGTATGACTTTGAGGACTGTTAACAAGGTTGGCATAACTTACTCATGCATCATCAACTCCTGCCATCACCTGCACTTGGGCAGACCAAGCCTCCACCCAATGAGCCAGTCACTTGCTATTCCCTTTGCATGAATGCTGGTCCTATGGTCCTGCTTGAATTCTCCAAGATCCTTCTACTTTAAAGCCGTTACTCTCTGAAATCTTCTCTGACTAGTCCCCAAGTTAGCCAGCTCCTCCTCTCTTGTGTCCTTGGACTTGGTACATATCATTTGCAATGCATTGAATACATTGTGCTGTGAATGTCTAGCCTTACAATAGATGACTTTGTCCTTAAGAGTAAGACCTTTAGAGAGGTGGACAGAGAACAGAAACTGCAGATATAGGTGAATGATTGAATGGATGAATAGTTGTATGAATATATTAGCATGGGGGTGAGCAGAAGGATGAATAAGTAAATGGGTGGGTGGGTGAATGGATAGAGAGGTAACAGCTGATTGGATAATAGGTGAGTAGGTGGGCAGAAGGACGGAATGATGGGTGATGGATCAACAGATAAATGGATGGAGAGAGACTCATAGATTCCATAGCCCTTAAAACCATTGTTAAATAAGACAACAATGTAATAATGCATTCTAGAGGAAATGACTAAAGAATAAAATTATAGAAAATAGTCTAGTCAGACTTAAACCAATGAAAGGTGAAATATAAACTTTAAAATCGCAAACATCGGCCAGAAGAAAGGAAAAAGGAAATCAAAGTGCCCATGTTTTACAAACCTAAGGATATGATTCTCTTAAATCAGCAGTTCTCAACCTGTGGACTGCAGCCCCTTTGGGGAATGAAAGAACGTTTCACAGGGTCTCCTAATATCTCGTGCAGGTCAGATACTTACTATTATGAATTATAACAGTAGCAAAATTATAGCTATGAAGTAACAATGAGAATAATTTTATGGTTTGGGGAGCACCAAAACATGAGGAACTGTATTAAGGGATCCTAGTATTAGTAATGTTGAGAACCACTGCCTTAAATGAAGAAGGGATATTGTGTCTGGCTTCCCCCTAAGGGATTGTAAACACTCCTTTCAGCCCACTAAGCTGCTCTGAATGAGACTCAGAATCAGGGTGGCCCCAGCTGTACCCCCAGCACTAAGCTGTTGCCATGGAAAAGACCCCCTCTCCTGCTCTGTGCCTGACTCTACAGCCAGCCCTCTCCATCCCCTCCCCCATTGTCACACTGCAGCAGGCAGGAGCTTGCTTTAAGACACAAGAAGGACTGGTCCTGCAGTGGTGATCCCCCGACCTGGGAGAATATCCTATGCAGGGAAAGAGGCTAATAGCATGCTGGCCTCTCACCACCTCTAAGCGCCAGCTGTCAGCAGCTGTCCCATTGGCTGCGATGCAGGGCATCGCATGCATGCACAGGACAGAAGGAAGCATTGCTCCGCCCTGTGTCATCAGTATGCTTCAGCTCACTGTGGAGGTCACTGTGTACTAGGCATGCTGTCCCACCTAGGGGCTCAACTTCCGGGCCTCTAGCAGATGATGCTCTGTGGTTTTCACTGCACCCTTTCTGACAGTAGCTCCCCGGACATTCGTTCCCAGTCTCTCTTAGACTGGAAGCTCGGCTGAAACATGTCCACCATGAGTGACTCTGCTGGTATTACAGCCAAAGCTCCGAGTATCACAGCAACACACAGGTCACCACAGAGGGGACACTGACACCCAGCTGGTGGACGTATGTCTGTAGAAGGTCTCTGGGTTGGGCTGGTAGTGGATCTAAGGATGAGCAAATGGCAGGCTTGCCTTCTCCCAAGAGTAGAGTGTGCTCGGCCTCTGAGTGGTCACCGGACGGCAGAACCATGGACGGACGAAGGTCCCGCTGCAGCCCTTTCGATTTTCCAGGACATCACTTCCAGGGGCAAGCTTCGCATTGGCCCTCTTGCCAGGCTCCTGTTCCCGGGAATGCAGGCCCTGGGTGTATTCCCTGCCAGCACTTCACAAGTTCTGCCTTTCTACCAAGCGCCCTGGGTATGTGGTCCTGCACTCCGGGCTTAGGACCAAGACGCTACAGCTGGAAAATAAACCGAAGCACCACAGAGTGTGTTTTTACATTATTGTTTTGGTGTGTGTGTGTGTGTGTGTGTGTATGTGTGTGTTTGCTTTGTTTTATTTTTTGTCTGTCACAGAAATGGCAACTGGGGGTGGGGGTGGGGTAGGAACGTTGGGGATCACAGCAGCACAGGTGATGGGCTACAGGGATGAGGCGGCCTTCCAAACTGTCCTTTCCAGGGTACAAAGACGTCTAGAGTCTGCCTGCTGGTGGGTGGATGTGACAGCCAGGTTCCCAGGGTCAGAATCTGAACCTGGTGGAGGTCTCCCCTCGAGCCGCTCAGGTGGGGCCATAGCAACCTTCCCAGCCGGCCCTCCTGGGGGACCCCTGCCACACCCAGAGGCGAGGGAACAACAAGGAGCAGCCCCTCCCAGGGGTCCTTCGGCGCGCCTCCCTGATTGGAGCCATCGGAGCCCTTGACCATGGCTCTTTCCAGTGCCAGGGACCACACCGCGTCAGGCTGCGGCTAACCCTATGAGACTTGCAGCCGCCAGCGCCACCTGCTGATGCAGCGGGCGCATAGCAGACGACGGCCGCCCGCGCGCTGGACGGGGGCGGAGGCCGGGGAGGGGGCGAAGAGGAGTGCTTCCTTCCAGCGCAGTCCCCACGGCCAGAACAACGCGCTCTATTTAGGACCTTCTGAGGCTGATTCTGGCTGGGATGTGTATCCCTGACGCTTAACGGAGCACTCTAACCTTCTGTGTTGTGCTCACCGTGAGTTTACATGACTCTTGAGTGAGGAATGGGGCTGGGATAGTCAGACTCCCTTCCTGGGGTGCGAAGATAAAACAAATCGCAGGAAACTGCCACAGAACTGCTTGTCAGACACTTGCCTAGGAAGTGCTGTGAAGGACTGGGACCTGCCCTTCCCAGCTCTGTGCCTTTGCACCCCAACTTCTCCCCACGTCCCTGGTGCATGGGAGCCACGGTCTTCTTATCTCTCGCATGTTGTTGTTGCTGACAGCCTCTCTAACTCCAGCCAGTGCCGTGGGATACAAAGTCCCACGGCCCCATCGGATTTTCTTGGCATTCTGCGGAGCTGCTAAATGGATTGGAAACGAACCTTTAGGTGATCAGCCAATCACAAACGGCGACAAGCGGACGTGTGCCCCACAAGATCCTTACCTCTCTCTATGTACCTCTGCATCAGGGAATAACGCCATCTCCTTTCAGGTCCTTTGGGCTGTTTGGGGCATTCAATCTCTCTCTCTCTCTCTCACACACACACACACACACACACACACACACACACACACACACAAGCCCCTATGAACTACTTCCCTTCTCGTCTCTTTAAACCAGTTCCTGTAGAGTGAACTCAGATGCATGCTCTAACCACGTGTGGCAGAGGAGAACTGGTCTCAGTAGGCTTTGGAGGTTTACAATGTCTGCTTTGTTGTTGTTGTTGTTGTTGTTGTTGTTGTTGTTGTTTGACAATTACCAAGTTACAAGCCTTTTTTTCCCTGTTTTTTTTTAAAGGATCAACAATATATTTGAACGCAGTAGAGTGCGGTGTGACCCAGTACCATAGGTTTTACAGTTTGGAGATGGTAGCGTTTTTCTGAAGGACTTCAGGGTAGACGCAAACTGTCACCAGCCTTTCAGCTAGCAGACAAGTGCATGAACAGTTTTATCCATGTCCAAGCATCCTCTGGACTCAACTAAAACAATCTTCACCCAGGAAATCTTTCCCAACTATCCCCCGCCACGCACCTTCTCCACCTCAGAACCTTCAGCACTTGCTCACACACTGCCCTCAATGCTGTCTGGTTCTCTGCCAGGGCATTTTCTCTCTTAGATGAGCTTTTGCTAATGGGTAGTGACTTTAAAATTCAGGGCAGCTCGTGACACTTGCTGGATGAAGGCAGGATTTCTCCCAGCAGGTACGTGGGTCCACGTAACACTGTCTATCTTGGTTGTGAAGGAACTAGTGCATTTGTTCTCCCAGTGTACCCTGAAACAAGATGCATTCCTCAGAACTCCTTTGGTTTCAGCTAGACCAGTGGTTCTCACCCTGTGGGTCGTGATCCCTTTGGCGGTCAAACAACCCTTTCATAAGCGTTATCTAAGTCATAACAGTAGCACAGTGACCGTTATGAAGTAGCAAATGAAAATGGTGGGGGGGGGTGGTCAACACAACATGAGGAACTGTATTAAGGGGTGGTGGCATTAGGAAGGTTGGGAACCACTGATGTAGAGTCATTTCACTGCCTATGAGCATGACATGGCAAAGCCACACCCCAGGGCAGAGCTACCCGTGCTGTACTCTTTACTTTGGGAGCCAAAAGTGTACTTCATGGGAGAAATTTAGCTTGGAAGAGCAGCCATGTATTCACCATGTCTGCAGTGGCCACAACGTCTCCATGGCGGTTGTAGAACACATCTTCTGAGTTCAAGGTCAGCCCAAGAGCTATGTGAATAAGGTCTCCTCTAGATCCCAGCCACTCCTAGTCCAAGCATCCCAGTAAAGGACTGTTGGTGAGTCTGTCCCCAGCTGGCAGATTCGTGTCATTCTCACACTGACCGGGCTCCTCTGAGTGTGCTTCAGACTGTGACACCCAACTTCAAGGATGGTCCAGCCTGGACAGCTCTTCTGAGAGTCTCTAGAGCCTCTGTGACTCAGAGGTAGCAATCAACCTGCCAAGCCCTCTCTTACTTCTCTGGGCGCTGTCCAGCTCTCTCCCACAATGGTTGGGAGAAGACAGTCAGTTTAAGGGTAGGACCATAGACATTTGGGGTGGGTAGGGCCTGAGTAGAAGCCCTCATGGCATAGTGGATATGAACTGGGCTGCAATCTCCACAATAAGCTAGTTTGAAATCACTAGCTGCTCCTCGGGAATAGTATGGGGCTATCTACTCCCATAAGCAGTTACAATCACAGAACCTCAGAGGGGAGTTTCAACCCGGTCCCACAGGGTTGCCATGAGTTGCCATCAACTCCAATGGCAGTGATTCTGTTTCTTGGTTTTGAAGTCCTGGATGCTGGAGGGTAATGTCCCCAGCGGCCTTGTTGTTAAGGCTGTCCAATGCCATTGAGTTATTTCTGACTTACAACGACCCCATAAGCATCAATACAAACACTATGCTGTTCCTTATCATCTTGCCAGGTGTTCTATTTGAACTCTTTGCTGCAACCACTGTATCAGTGTCTCTCTTTAAGGGTCTCCATCTTTTTACAGACCTTCATCCAAAGGGACTGGTCCATCCTGATGACATGCCTTCACTTACAAGGAATGGTGTAGCTATACTTCTTCATGTCTCACAACACATTTGTTCATCCTTCCAAAAGTCTGTGGTATTTTCCTTATGGTTTGCCAACATCACAACTCAAAGGTATCAATTGTTCCTATATATTCCCTATTCACAGTCCAGCTTTGATATGAAGCAACTAAAGAAATCATGACTTGGGTCAGGCACATGTTAATTCTCAAAGTGACAGCTTTGCTTGTGAGGACTTTAAAGAGGTCTTTTACCGCAGATCTGCCCAATGCAATATAGTATTTGATTTCTTGACTGATGCTTCCACAAGGGTTGATCATTAATGAGCCTTCTAATGATCTTCATGCCACCTTCTTCATTCAGCTTCTTGGATTATTTGCTGTACACACAGACTGAATAAGTATGCTCAAAGAATACAACCCTGATCTACATCTTTCCTTATTTTTAAAGCTTACAATAAGACCCTTATTCTTTCTGCTTCATCAACTGTCTCTTAGTTGATGAACAGGTTCTGGATTCTGGAGTTTCTAAACTCTTGTGGTTGTCTACCTAGTCAGAGACTGATTCTGATTTACCTTCACACACACACGTACACACACACACAAAAGACTGTGGGGTTGACTTTGACTCATGACAACCCCATGTGTATAAGATTAGATTAGTAATCCATAGCGTTTTCAGTGGCTAGTGCTTCAGAAGTAGAACACTAGGCCTTTCTTTCCAGGTACATCTGGAGGACATGAACTGCCAAGCTTTCCATTAGCAGCCAACCATTTCTCTTTCACAATGCTTTTGCTTTGATCCATTTGTCCCTTGTGAAAAATAGCTGTCCCATGTACAAGCTTTCTTTGCTTACTACTTTCCTGAGAAGTTTCTTCCTCTTAGTCTTCAACTTTTCTGGGTCCCCCCTGTTCTAAGAGGTTCTGTTATAATAACCAGTAAGCTGGATCCTGGGTTTGTTTTTGGTGTATAATTTAGTAGGCAATCTTTATCCTTTTACTGGAGAACCGAGTGAGTGCTCTAGGTTACTGGTCTTCAGATTGTTCTGCTCACAAGAGGAAAGTAAAGGAAATAGAGGGAATAAATAGGAGGCAGGGGGCATTTATAGAGGTCTAAATACAGGCATGTACATAGATAAATATATTTATATATGGATAAAAGATATGTGCATATATTTATAGGATTAGTATTAAGGTAGCAGATAGACATTGGACCCCCCACTCAAGTACTTCCTCAATGCAAGAACACTTTGTTCTATTAAATTGGTATTCTATGATGCTCACCTTTCCGATACAATTGCTGAAGACAAATGTGTGCATAAACAAAAGTGGTAAAGAAAACTGATGGTGCCCGGCTATAAAAAGATATAGTGTTTGAGTCTTAAAGGCTTGAAGGTAAACAAGCAGCCATCTAGCTCAGAAGTAACAAAGCCCACATGGAAGAAGCACACCAGCCTGTGTGACCACAAGGTGTCAATAGGATCAGATATCAGGTATCAAAGAACTAAAAATTATATCATGGTAAATGAGGTGGAGTACAGATTGGGGACCCAATGCCCATTTGTAGGTAACAGAACATCCTCAAAAAGAAAGGTTTCAAAAAAAAAAGAAGGGTTGCTTGTGGGGAGAAAATGAGCTAGTCAGGGTGCAGTGTAGCAATGATGAAACATACAACTTTCCTCTAGTACTTTTTTTTTAATTTTCTTTTAATTTTTTTTTTAGGCATCACTGCCCTCAGGTGGTGTGAGTAGGAGGCCCAGCCTTTGCTCCTGGGAGCCAGAATTGAACCTCCATCCCAGTGGGCCACAGTCCCGTGCACAACCACTACGCCACTGGGACTCAGTCTTTTTTTAATTTTTTATTATTTTTAATTTTTAATTTTTATATTTTTATGTTATTTTTTCTAGTTCCTAAATGCTTCTTTCTCCCCCACCCCCACTACTATCATGATCCCAATTCTACCTTACAAATCTGGCTAGACCAGAGGCTGTACATTGGTACACATAGGAACTGGAAACATAGGGAATCCCGGACAAATGATCCCTTCAGGACCAGTGGTGAAGGTGCATGATACCAGGAGGGTGGAGGGAAGGTGGGACAGAAAGGAGGAATAGGTTATAAGGATCTACATACGAACTCCTCCCTGGGGTACACACAATAGGGTAGTAGGTGGAAGATATGACAAAATAATAATCACTTATAAATTATCAAGGGTTCATGAAGGGAGGGGGTGTGGCGGGAGAGGGAAAATGAGGAGCTGATACCAAGGGCTTAAGTAGAAAGCAAATGTTATGAGAATGATGAGAGCAACAAATGTACAAATGTGCTTGACATGCAATGGGTAGATGTATGGATCGTGGTGTTATATGAACCCCCCAATAAAGTGTTTTTAAAAGTTTAAAAACGACATATTTTTTACTCCCAGTCCATTCTAACTCAGAGCCAGCGACCCTATAGGGTAGAGCAGAGCTGTCCCGATGGATTTCCGGACTGTACATCTTTCTGGGAATAAAAAGTTTCCGCTTTCTCCCATGGGACAGCTGGTGATTTTGAACTGCTGAACCAGTGTTTTGCAGTCCAACATGAAACCCACTATGTCACCATGACATTCAACTGAATGTCTCATAATAAACTGAATAGACATGTGAACAGGAATTACAGAGCACTTCATTGTCCTTTTTTTTTTAAACACTTCATTGTACTTATGTCAGTCTTGGAAGACTAGAAAAACAAACTCAATGATACTCATATGGGTGCAATAGAGAACTTTATATCAACAAGTAATTCCATATTAAGAAAATGTCCCAGTCCAGTCCAGATCAAGTCCTTACGTTCGATATTAGCCCATATGTCCAATACCAGTCTGTAAATTCCTGTTTAGACTCAAGCAGCACATGCAGTGATGCTGCCGAATGGGGGAAGATCCTGTGGGTGGAAGGTCTGCTGGACCCAGTGGTGATGGAAGCATCTCAATGCTGGTGTGGGTCTCCAGGTGGCTCCTCCAGCTTCAGGGCTCTGGCTTCATCAGTGTGTCTCCATACGACTTGTCAGCAGGAGTGTTTCGCAGGCCTCAAGGGTACGTCTGGCCTCCAGTGAGCTATTTCTCTCTGTAGCACCTCTAAATGAGGTGCAACCTGATTGACAGGCTAATCTCCACACCTCCACTTTTAGTAGACTCAGGTTGACACCAGATTATATAACTACCACAGTACAGAACCTGTACATTGATCAAGAGGCAGGTGTAAAAACAGAATAAGGGAACACTGCATGGTTTAAAATCAGGAAAGGTTTGTGTCAGGGTTGTATTCTCCCTCTCATACTCATCCAATCCATATACTGAGCAAATAACCAGAAAATCTGGATTAGATGAAGAATAGCATGGCATCAGGATTGAAAGAAGGCTTATTAACAGCCTATGAGATGCAGATTGTACAACTTTGCTTGCTGAAAGTGAGAAAGACTTGAGGCATTTGCTGATGAATTCAAGGATCACAGCCTTAAGTATGGATTACAACTTCACATCAAGCAAACAAAAACCTTTACAACTGGGCCAGTTGGAAACATCATATTTAATTGAAAAAAATTGAAACTGTCAACAGTTTAATCTTGCTTGTATCCACCATCAATGCTCATGCAGCAGCAGTCAAGAGATCTAAGGACACATTGTCTTGGGTAAATCTGCTGCACAGACCTCTTTAGAGTGTTGAAAAGCAAAGCTGCTTACTGTGAGGAAGAGGATATGCCTGACGCAAGCCACAGTCTTTTCAATCACGTCATATGCCCATGAAAGCTGTGCACTGAAAAAGGAAGATTGAAGAAGAATAACATTTGCAGTTGAACTATGGTGCTGGCAAAAGATATTGAAAGTACTACAAACTACCAAAAGAACAAACACATCTGTCTTAGGAGATGTATAGTCCAACGACCCCCTTAGAGGCAAGGAGACTATCCATGTACTTTGGGCATGTTGTCAGAAGAACATGGAGAAGAACAGCATGCTTGCTAAAGCAGGGGGACAGCAAAGAAGAGGAAGACCACAAGACGGATTAAGACAGTCTCTGCACCAATGGGCACACGCATGAGAGCCAGGGTGCGGATGGCGCAGGAGCGGACGGTATTTCATTGTTACACAGAGGGTCCCTAAGAGTCAGAACAACTGAAAGGCACCGAACAGCAACAACACCGAGAATTCTTGCTATAAGTTAAAGAATGACCTGCAGTGTTTCTTTCTGGAATACTGTTTATACTCTGTGGTGATACTAACTATTTAAGTATTTTGTAAATCATTTAAATATGCTCATAGAATATAAGTACAGAGCCATCCCATACCCATCTTCATCCATGTAAAAGGCACAAAGTGGGCTCTTCCTAAAACATCCCGAAGGTTTTCTCCTTGAACTCACCATACATGTCCATTTCATCTCCCCCAGAAAATTCTATTTTAATGGACCACAGCATTATGCTTCAATATCTTTTCATTCACAACAATGTGAAACTTTTTGCAATAATATATGTGTGTAAAAAATATGCGTGTGTATAAATGTACATATATATGTGAATGTATACATTTAGAGGTTTTTTTAATTCTATCACTGTAAGAAATCACGAACTAAGTGTTTTCTTTTCAATAGCTTTCATTATTTAAGTAGAACATAGATGTTCAGAACATAAGCATATTAGCTTTTACTACAAAATTGTTAAGCACAAAAAGTTAAATTTTGCAAGAAATAAAGTCTCTTTAAATGGGTGGAATCTCTGATTTTTAAACTGCAGCCATAGATAAATATAATTTATTTGTTATCTGATACAGGATCAGTGTTAATTGAATTCCAATTTTTATTAGTCTAAATGTAAGCACTGGGAAACATTATTCCCATAAATCCATGAAAAAGAATAGAATGGATATTGATATGACTAAACAACTCAATCCTGTGAACTCCTTGGAAACTGCATACTGACTAATCGTCAAAATTTATTTTAAACGATCCATGAACTGATAAATGGAAACTGCCTAATTTGCAAAATTATTTTCCCCTGGTTACTTTACTGATCAATCAGTTTCAATTTCACAATATTACACCATAAGGTGGGGTGTGGTATTAAGACATAGCCAGTCACTAGTAACTTTCACTTTTACCCATATAGCTAAGAGGTACATCTTTTAGCCTAATATTTTCCAAACAAGTAGTAGAACTATAATTAATTTCAGCAACTTTTTCCATGGTAAAATGGACTGTGGATTTACAGCAATCGATACAACTTTGACTAGGAATTCAATTCCACCGCACCCGTGCTAGGGGAAGGCTTTTTCTCAGTGTTGCCTCGCAGTTTCAGAAGAGGGTCCTTGTCTCTGTTCAGTATCTGTAAGCCTGAAACTCCTTGGAGATCTCCTTGTGTCTTGACATGATTCTTCCCCTAGATCTAGGAGATCTCTTATTCAAGGATCGTGGTTCAAGGGAAATGGACGGAGCAAGGCACATCAAGACAAACGCTGCAGGACATAAGAATCCCGAACATGGTGCCCTGGACCCACACACTCCATCCCTCGCACTTTGTGAACACCCCATAGATCCTAACTCTTCGATCCACTGCCCCTCATGAGAACGCACAATAGCTGACAACATTTCTCTCCCTCGTGTATGGAGTCACGATGGGCTGGGGGCTTACTCCCCCGAAGCAGCATGACAGTGCAATTGTCTCCTCTCCAAGGGTAATGCACGTAAGACTGAGAGCGCCTCCAAGTACACCAGGCAGATGTACATCCGATTAAAAGACCTCCACCAGCATTGATATTTTGAACCACCCAGGGGAGCATGAGCCACTCTCTGGTCAGGGGGAAGAAGATCGGGAAAGAAGACATGCAAGACCAAGTGTTTGTGCCAAGGCAGGTGTGCTTGGGAAAGAGTACAGAGTAGGGATACTTGTCAGGTCCTCTGCTCCATGGACTCTCAGACTTGCCCAGATGGACCCTGGACAGGGTCTGACCCCAGGGCCACTGCCCTTCACCATTCCTGGAACTCGCTCTCTTTTCCTTTTCTCCCTCTGAGAATTTCATTTTCCCCCCACTTACCCATGTCCTCGCATCTGAATTTTTATAATCTATGACGTCCTTTAGAGTCTCTTGGAAAGCTGCCTAGACAGCCATCTTGCTGGAAATGAAAGTGCTCTGTTATACAAGGTCTAGATTCACCAGCCCCTGGAGAAGGAGAAGCTACAAGACTGAAGATAGCAAACTGCAGAATGAGCTTCGGTATCCACAATGATCTACGTGTCCAGGCACAGGACATGGAAGTTTCACCCAGAGGAGGAAACAGAAGCTCGAGCTCCATGTCCCCACGCCTCACCTCCAGGATACAGGTAGCTCCCGGGGCAGTCCTCAGAACTCAGGCTGGACATCATCCTCCAGTCCTTTCTCCACTCTTTCCTTCTGTCTGAGTGTCTTGGTGCTGCTATAACAGACACACCACACAGGGGTGACTGTAGAGAGCAGAAATGTTTCTTGTCAGTTTGGGAAGCTGAAACCTCAAGTGAAAGACACTGGTCGCAGAGGAAGTCCTTCCCTGTCAGTTCTGGAGGAAGACCTTTGTCCCAGCTTCTGTAACCCCAGGAATCTCCCATCGCCTAGCACTCCATATTACCTGCTCTTTTGATAACACAGAAGTGATTCAGTGTAGGAGCCGAATGGACTCATTAATATAAACAAGAAAAGCCTATTTCCAAACCCTCACAGATAAAGGAAGAGGCCTCAAAAAATTAGCGAGGAGTAATTCCTCTATATGTCAAGTCCGTTTTCCCATGAACTTGTGATGCGCCCTTGTTCATGGGGTAAGAATGAATCCAACACATAGAACTTGCAACACATCCACTGTGCTGTCCAGTGGATGTCGATGAGTCCGCAGGGCAAGGCAACATTGCCCCTACAGACTGCAGATCTGTACTGGAGCAGACTGCCTCATCTTTCTCCCTTGGAGCCTTTGAGGAACTTAAACCTCTCCCGAGGGGTTAGCAAGCCCTCTGCTTAACCCATGGTGCCACCAGGGCTCCTTCACCTACTGAGAGAACTAAATGATACCCAATCCGAAGTTGATTCTGAATCGAATCACAGCAACTCTGCATGGGACTTCTGAGACCCTCAACCTTTATGGACACAGATAGCTCCATCTTTCTCCCTCCGGTCAGCTGGTGGTTTTGAACTGCGCACCTTGTGGCTAGCAGCCCAATGCTTCTCTCAGTACCACCAGGGCTCCTGGTGGAAGGGAACCACAATTCGCCCAGTTTTCTTCCTTCATCTTCCCAGGCTCCTTTCCTTCTTGGCTACACCTGAGACTTGCCTCTTCAACCCTGGGCCCGCACTTGGGGCTGCACGGGGCTGCCTGCTGTGTACGGGGGCGGCCACTGAGTTCTCTGTTTGGAAAAGGCCTGCCTGCCTCCTGCCGGCTTACCTACCTTTCCTTGGATGGCATCTTTCTGGTTCACAGCTCTGATTTATTTGGGGCGGTCAGAGACGCAGCTCCCAGCTACACACTGTTCTTACAGAACACTGCGATCCGAGCCCTGGGAAATCAAAACAAAGCAGGGACTGACTGTAACACTTGGCTGATCTTCACCAGGGCAGCTGAGAAAGTCAGTTCAAACTTCTGGGGAAGTAAGTCCCCACCAACAGGAGTCCTTGCGAAGCAGGGCGGCTTTGGGTGCCGGGAAACCTTATTAAAACGACTCTTTCTCCTTTGAGAAATGAGTTCGGAGCATTTCCAGCTCGTGGAAGCACGGAAAACAGATTAATCACTTGGGGAGGGAGAACAACGAGTTTTGTGTTTTATGAGAGCCAACATTTCCAGGCAGAGCCTTCATGTTTTTTGAGACCGAGCACAAAGAGGACCAGAGTCGGGGGACTGGATGCCTGAGGTGAGCTTCAGTCTCCCCACCTGTAAAAGGAGTGGGGTCCCTCCTGCCTTGCTGAGCCAAGATTCTGAGCCACGTGTGGTTCTTGGGGAGCCTCAGCATCCGCTCCGTCCCTTCCAGCACCCACTCGCTGTTGCTCCAAGCCCTTGCGCACTCTGAGGAAAGAGCAAAGTGGTTAGGCAAGGTTTTTCCTTTTCATCCATTCTGCAGGGGTGGTGGGGGGAGGTGAAATAACCAAAAAAAAAAAAAAACGTTGGCACCACCGCCCCCTTCTGCAGAGCGTTTTTAAATCCATCAGAAGGTTGTAAGCACGCATCACTTCCGCCTGCTTGCCGCAGCGGCTCAGCAGTGGAGCTGCCTCTGCACTGCAGGCTTTAAGGATCCCTCGTCACAGGGCCGCTCAGCAGGCGCACTGGGCGGAAGCCCCTTGTGCCAGAGGGCATTCCCCAGCCACTGCTCCCTCCTGTGCCCGCCCAGGCAGTATTGCAATGTCAGGCTTGTCTTCAGGGACCAGATGCTGCCGCCTTTCCATTTAATTGGGTGTACTCTTCTGCCATATGCTCACCATGCTCTGATCTCGCTTGTATTTTCCACTTGATCTCGGAAATAATTGATTCACTCATATCTTACCTTCACCCCTATCCCCCCTCTCACACACACACACACACACACACACACACACACACAAAACCCACACTACAGCTATCAGTCCTACAGGACAGGATAGAATTGCCCCTGTGAGTTTCTGAGATTGTAGTTGTGTAAGGGAGTGGGAAGTCTCCTCTTTCTCCTGCAGAGCTGGCTGGTGAGTTTGAACTGCTGGCTTCTGCAGCCCAATGCATAACCACAATGCCACCAGGACAAAGTCGACGGGGCACAGAGAAATCAGGGTTGGTCTCCTGCCCCACCACAGCCAAAGCAATTCTCTTCTCTGCAGACTCAAGCGATCTGCAAATATTCACAAGAATAGAAACCTTCCTTTTAGGGAAAACATTCACAAGATGAAAATTTCAAAACTTCAGCCCTGGTGCCCATGGCCTAGTGGGATGACCCTGGGTGGCAAACAGGCCTGAGGTCACAGCTCTGCTCCTCTGTGACTACTGAGGGAGACACATGAAAATCACTCAAAGCAGATTTAAAAGATGCCACTGCCTGGGGAAATGTGCTGCAGGTAGCTCTGCCACTTCACATCAGCAGGTGGCCCAGAGGTGCCAATGGGACAAAGTTCCCCTTTGCTTTGCTGTCCATTCCCGGGTGTGCTCTGACAAGTCGAAGAGCAGGAGTCTAGCCATGCCCAGAAGAGTCAGTTACCATGCTTGGCTGCTAACCAAAGAGTTAGAAGTTCAAGCCCATCCAAAGGGAAGCATCTCAACAAGAAAAGGCTGGGCGATCCCCTTGCCCATCCCGGTCCCCCAAAAACAGTCACAGAAAATCCTGTAGAGCTCAGGTCTACTCCCCTGGCACACCTGGGTAGAGTTCCCGTGAGACTATGTTCACATGCCCAGCACCTGCGCAGGGCCTAGGACGTTGGAACGCTGAAGGAGTGGCTCGCGGGTTCCCCAAATGCTGCTTCAGAAACCCCAGGAGGAGGAACATCAGGCTCCAGAAGGCGGCGAAATTTGCCTATGGGCATCTTTCCCACAATCACCATTCTCTCGTGCCCTTTGAGATCTCCCTCTGCCTTGGAGCTGCTTCAGAGTGATGGTGTCTCCACTGGCAGACATGGAGTCTGTACCCAGATGCTCTGCAAGTGACTGCTGGTGCCGGGTGCCAGCAAGTCAGTTCTGACTCCAAACAGCCCTGTGTCTCACAAAAGGAAACACTGCCTGGGCCTTCTCCATCCCCCAAGGGTTGTAGTCTGGGAGTCCCTTGTGGAAGTCACGGTGGCCATCTGTCTTGGCATAGAGCACCTTCCTCTTTCTCGCTGCCTCTCTCTTTTACCAAACATGATGTCCTTTTCCAGGGAATGGTCTCTTCCCATAGCATGTCCAAAGTTTGGGGACAGAGTCTAGCCATCCTAGCTTCAAAGGAACTTTCTGGCTCTCCTTCTTCCAAGACAAATCCGTTTGTTCTTTTGGGAGTCTATATAGTGATATCTACAGTCTTCACCAGCACCATGGTTCACATGCAAATTCCATTCTTCTTCAGCCTTCCATATTCAAGGTCCAACTTTCACATACATATGAAGTGATTGGAAATACCATGGCTTGGGTCAGGCCCACCTTAGTCCTCAAAGTATCATCTTTGTTTTTCAACATGTTAAGGAGGCTGTGATGGGTAGGTTTGTTATGCCAACATGGCCACAGAAGATTGGTGGGTCTGCTGTGATGGCACGGCCAATGAACACATGGGATGAATTGAAGGGCAGAGCTAGGAAGGGCTCGGTGAGTCCCACCCTCTCTCTTGCTTCTGGATCTTCGGACCAGAGAGCTGCCTTGTTCGTCCTGTGCCTCGACCTCCAAGCAACACTACCCGTGGGACACCTAATCGTGGACTGTGTTGCTGTGAGTTTAGGTTCCTTCAAGTCCTACTTCGCCTCACTCCTGGGATAGACATCTTTTGAGCTGGGGACTGTTGGACTCTGTCATCTGGCTGACTGTTGGTGACCTGCTCTGCTGTTTGCTGCCTGTGACCAAATAGCCTGAATTGCTCTACAGAGGACTACACAGTGGCCCTCAAGACTTGAAATACTGCCAGTCTTCTAGTTGCATCACGCAAATGAGTTGCACCGAGCAATCTGTACTGCTTTATAGATAGTTAACTATTTCTTTCTTATCTTATATACTCTTCTTTCTATATAAATATATAAAGAGAATTACTAGTGTCCTGATTTTTATTTCTCTAAGAGAACCCTGCCTGACACAGAGGCCTTGTGCAGCAGATTCGCCGAAGGCAACGTGTCCTTTGATCTCTTAACTAAGTATTGATTGTGGATCCAAGTAAGACGAAATTCTTGATAATGATGATCTTTCTCCATTTACTATGATATTACCAATAGCCCAGTTGTGAAGATTTTTTTCCTGTCCATTACGTTTCAATTCATTTAAGTGGATAAATCATATATCTCTTTTTGTAACTGACTAATTTCACTCTGGAATGTTTTCAAAGTTTGTTCCACATCGGCATGTTTCATGACCTTATTCCTTTTGATTGCTGGATAATATTCCACCGTGCTCACTCCTGCTGTGTTTTTCATTCATTCATTGATGGGGCTTTATTTTTCAAGCACATCAGTCATTCATTCTCCTTCCCCCTAGAGTATGTCAATTTCCTCCCATTCCAGGAATTGCTATTTGCAGGCCACACCCAGTTGGTGCATGCGGACACCTATCTCTCACACCTTCTGTCCTTTGAGGGTGGCAGGCTCCCCTTCAACCCTATCCTCTACCCTGCCAAATGTGTCCAGCCTGAGCATAACCCTAGTCCAACGATCTGTCTCCAAATCTCTCATCACTGTCTTCAGCTTAAGATTGATGGCCCACTGATTTGATCAAGTCTTTACCAGGATCTTACATTCCCTTTTCACTGGATTACACTTGCCATACCATCTAGGAAAATGTCATCCCTGAAGGAATGCAACCTTCGACCTTCTCTGACCTGTACTTGAGCAGCTGATCTCTGCAAGTTGAGCACACACCCACACCCATGCACACAATGGGAAGATGAGCATCATTGAAATTCATGGAACCCAGCTGCACACACACCTTCAACTCCACCTCTCTGGCTGTCCCACACTTCACAAGGAGAATTGCACACTCCCTCAGTGCACCCTCTCTCAACAGACAACTCTGTTTTCCCACCTCATGAGAGAAATTGAAAACATGATAGGGGAACCCCTCAACTCCTCCAAGGAAGCCAGGACCCTCCCTTACACCCCATCTTTCCATCATTTCCTTTTTTCCTTTTGCAAACAGAAGGTGCTGCTCTCCTGCAGGACTCTGTCCCTACCCTGTGCTTTGTATCTCTTCCCCTATGTAAACTTTCTGTGGACACCAGCCATCCCCATTTCCCCAAAGTTGTCCAAGTGTTAGCACTGATAATCTTGTATTCCAGGAAAATCCTCAGCAAAGTTGAGTAAACCAGCATTGCTAGCCTCCTTACAATATGATAAAAATACTCTCTCCCAATAACCAACCTCTCCATTGCCCATGAGTTCTTCACATGAGCATGTGACCATGTTCTGCTCCCATATTTTAAAAAAATCTTCCCTGAGTGACACATCTCCCCTCCAACCACTCTTCTCCCCTCTCCTCCAAAAGCAAAATCTTCTCCCAAAGTGTCAATACATATTTCTTTCCTTCCTCTTCACTTAGCCCATTCACCCATGAATCTACTCTCCTTTGGTTTCTGGTTCTACCCCCCATGGTTTCCCAATGTCTTCCGATCTTGAAACCCAGTAAACTAGTCCCGGTCTTCATTTGTTTGTCCTTGCAACACGTGTTGACACTAATGACACTCCCCTTCTAAAAACAGCCAACTAGTGACCATGGTGCAACCAAACAAGAGGCAGGGCTTGGGTGGGTCTGTATTTTAAAACAAAGTTTCCCCTTAACTTTCCTTCTTGGAAGATAACCACTCTCATTGAGTAGATTCTGACTCATAACCAGATGACACAGGGTTTTGGAGACTGAAAATCTTTACGGAATAGACAGCCTCCACTTTATCCCTTGGAACAACTGCTAGGTTTGAACTACTGACCTTTTGGTTAGCAGCCTACCTCTCAACCCACAGCATCACTAGGACCACTTTCTTGGTAGATGTTTTCTAGCTCTGGGGAATCATAAGCAGAGATGTGGAGGTTCAGGCCTTCCTGAACATAACCCACAGTTATTGGGCCTCTAGACAGCCTGCTCAGAGACCAGAACCCCTTTGCTAGCTGGCTCCCTTACTTTCAACAGAGTGGACAGCTGTGACCTGAGCTTGGGTTTCTAGATGGAAGTAGAGATTGGGGAAAACAGAAGTCCCACATAGAAGAGGCCTGTCAAAGCACTCCATTGTGAGCTGCTTTGCTTCAAGTGTGCATTCGCTCAAAAGGTGTCACTACAGCATGAAGTGAGAGCCATGCTATCAGCACCTCTTCTCCAGACAATGGTCCCATAGGCCCATGTGGAACATGAGAGGCCTCAGCTCCTCCTTCTGCTCTTAGTCCCTGCTACATTACAGTACAGATCGCCCTCCCTCTTGGTAGACTTCTTCTCTGCCATGAGGGAAAGCAAGGCACGATTCTGAGCCAATGAATCTCAATAGAAGTCATCACCCATCATGAGTGTAGAGGTGAATGTTGTTATGATTCTGACCAGTTGTCAGCAGAGCTTCCAGACTGACAGACTAGTTAGAAAGCTCTAACCATCCTCTCCCAAAACTCAGCCAATGAGAACCCTATGGACCACACCAATCCAATTCCCAACCAGTCACAGAAGGCACAGGCCTAGGAAATACTTCATCCTAATGTGTGGAAAGAAAGATCTCAACCGCAGCTAACAGAGCAATACCCCACTCTCATTTGGATTCTGATTACAGCTCCCATGGTTTACCAATGGCTTCTGGTCTTGAAACCCAGTAAACTTGCCCCAATCCTCGTTTGTTAGCCAGCATTGTTATTGCTTCATTAGCCGATGTTTAACATTTCCAGCTAACAACCTTTTCTGTGAACACTTTCACATTTTTCGAAGTTTGCTGATTTTATGGATTAATTAAAAGAAAACTCCCTGGGCTGAGCCCCGGTGGCGTAGTGGTTGTGCGCGGGACTGCGGCCCACTGGGACGGAGGTTCAATTCCAGCAGTGGGGCTGGGCCTCCTACTCCCACCGCCGGAGAGCAGTGATGCCCCTGCCCCCAAAAAAGAAAGAAAGGAGTAGGAGGGCTGAGCCCCAGTGGCGTAATGGTTGTGCGCAGGACTGCAGCCCACTGGGACAGAGGTTCAATTCCAGCAGTGGGGCTGGGTCTCCTGCTCCCACCACCGGAGAACAGTGATGCCCAAAAAAAACTAAAAAAAAAAAAAAATCCCTAACTCATGGCAACCTCATTATTATAGAGTAGAACTGCTCCACCGGGTTTTCTTGATTAGAATTTCTACAGAAGCAGATTGCCAGGCCTTTCTTATGCAGAGCTGCCTGTTAGGTTCAGGTTAGTACCTAATCCCAAATCTCCTGCTCCACCCAGCTCAGAAGAAATCATGTCCCAATTCATTATTTTGCAAACGTTCATAATCTGTATTTTCACACATTTGTTGAACCAGTGGAAGAATCATTCTGAAGTGTGAGCTGTCAGGTGTAATATGGAATTCTGATGAGGCAGGAAGTGTTCCCGAAAGTTCTCTGCACCACAAGGGCCAGCAGAGAAATACAAACACAGCCACAAAGATGGAGAGAGGTGAACAAGGCTGCACTGCTCATGGATGTCTTGGTTCGTGAGCCCATGCTAGGGAGCACATCTCAGAGACTTATGGAAAATGGGAACTGAATTGAATTCATACCACACTGTCTTCTAGTAAGTAGGGGGATAGAACAAACATTTAGGGAGCAAAATATGAAGTTCAGCTTCCCCCAGTTTTTGTGCTTTGGTCACAGAGGGAATATTTATCACAAGTATGACTAATTCAGAAATCAGATGCCAGGGTTGTTCAGCAGCACCTTCTGCCTGAGCAGTAAGGAATGCATTGCTGTACTTCTGTGGGTACCAGAGCCAGCCTTTGGCAAAAGACTGTTCCCATCCCCCACAAACTCTTACGACAGAAATCAATTTCTAATTTATTTAGTCATGGGAGTATTATGGGTGGCTTTCTCCACTTGCAAATGTTTTCTCTTTATTTCTCCATTAATTTCTCATTCCATGTTCATTGATAACTTCCACTGAGAAGCCTACAATTGTAGTGAAACAACATGGAATTGTAGTGAAACAACATGGAGCAGCAATGAACAATTACTGGGCATTAGAAGTGGGGGCAAAAAGAAAAAAGGTATCACATCCTCCTTCCCAGAAATCTAATGCTAGTAGTATTCTTTGAGTCAAAACCCTTCAACTCTCTTTTACAGCAGGTCAAGGTTGTTGTTATGAAAGACTGTCGGGCCTGCTCTGACTCATATAGGACACAAGAGAACAAAACACAGGCCGGTTCTGCATCATCCTCACAATTGCTGTTGCATTTGAACCCGTTGTGGCTGACAACTGTGCCAATCCATCTCATTGAGAGTTTTCCTCATTTTTGCTGACCCTTCACTTGACCAAGCACGATGTCCTTTGCCAGCGACGGGTCTGTTCTCATAAAAATTCCAAAGTACATAAGACAAAAGCTTGTCATCCTCATTTCAAAGGAACATCTTGGTTGAGCTAGTCCAAAACAGATATGCTTTTTCTTCTGGCAGTCCCCAGTACTTTACCAACACTATCTTTTAAGCATATCAATTCTTCTCCTGTCTTCCTTATTCATAGTCTATCTTTCAAGTGTATATAAGCCGAGTGAAAATACATGGCTTGAGTCAAGCACTCTTTAAACCTCAAAGTGATATCTTTGCAGCAAATTACCCAATACTAATTTCCTGACTCTTGCTTACATGAGCATTGGCTACAGACAGCTTCAAGAGTTTCCATTTGCCATGATGTTGTCTGTTGATCCCCTTATCAAGAAGTTTATTTTCTTTACAATGAATTGTAATCCTTAGTGAAAATTGTGGTGTTTGATCTGCATCAATAAGTTCTTCAAGTCCTCTTGCCTTTCAGCTAGCAAGGACTTGTCCTATGTAGATTGCAGATTATTAATGGTTCTTCCTGCAATTCTGCAATGTTCTTCCTATAGTCCAGCTTCTTGGATTATTCACTCAGTATGCAGGTTGAATAGGTATGATGAAAGGCTTCAATGTTGACACATACTGTTCCTCATTTTTTAAATCATGCACTATTTCTTTGATCTGTTTGAACAACTGCCTCTTGATCCACATGAAGGTTCGAAATGAACACAATGAACTGTTTGGAATTCTCATTATTCTGTGCTATTGGTAGCTTATTTTGATCCACACAATGAAATGTCTTTTCATAGTCAATAAGATACAAGTAAGCATCTTTCTGAGATTCTCTGCTTTCAACTAAGAATCATTTGATGTCATCAATGCTATCTTGCATGTCAAGTCCACTTTTGAATCTAACTTGAATTTCTGGCAGCAAATGTACTGCTACAACTGCTATTCAATAATTGTCATCAAAATTTTACTTGCATGTGATGCTAATGATCTCCTAATTCTGGTTAGTCACCTTTCTTTGGAATGGACACAAGTATGGACACAATTCGGTTGGCCAGATAGATCACTCTCAAATTTCTTGACATAAATGAGTGAATGCGGTCGGTACTGCATGAGTTTGTTGAAACATTTTAAGTGGAATTCCATCCATTCCTGGAGCCTTTGTTTTTGTTTCAGGGCTGCTTGAGCTTCTTCCATTAATATCAATTCTTGATCATATGCTACCTCTTGAAAAGATTAAATATCATCCCATTCTTTTCAGTAGAGTGACACTTTATAGCCCTGCCACCTTCTCTTAATGCTTTCTCGGTTTTCAATATTTTGCACATAGAATCTGTCATTGTTGAAACATGAGGACTACCTTTTTTTCATCAGTTCTACCAGTTTGAAAAAGGCTGTGTTTTGTTTTTCTAATTTCAGACCCCAGTACATTTCATTATAACTTTTTCTTTGTATTTCCAAGTTTTTGAAATGTTCTGTTAGATATTTTGCTTCATATTTTCTTTAATTTACTTTAACTACTCTATGTTCCAGAGCAAGTTTCAGAGTTTCTTTGACCTCCACTGTGTTAGGCTGGGTTCTCTAAAGAAGCAAAATCAGTGACCTTTAGCTATTAGCTAGGATCTCCAGTACAATGTTAAGTAAGAGTGGGGACAAGCAACATTCTTGTCTGGTCTCTTATTTTAGTGGAATTGTTTTCTTCTTTTCTCCATCGACTACTGCATTGGAGGCTGGTTTTTCATATATAGTTTGTATTATATTGAGGAATTTTCATTCCTTTCTATCTTCTTGAGTGTCTTAAACAGGAATTGGTGTTGGATGTTGCCAGATGCTTTTTACACATCTATTGATATTATCGTTGGTTCTTATGAGTGGTCATGTTAATGTGATAAATAATACTAATGGTCTTTCATATGTTGACCCATTGCTGCATCCCTGGTATTAATCCCACTTGGTCATGGTAAATAATTTGTTTATATACTTTTATTCTATTGGCCAGTATTTTAAGAATGTTTGCATTAATGTTCCTTAGGAATATCGGTTTGTAGTTCCCAATTCTTGTGGGATCTTTGCCCGGTTTCATATCAGAGTTATGCTAGCTTCATAGAAAAAAATTTAGGAGTTTGTTGTCCTTTTTGGTATTCTGGAAGAGTTTGTGTAGAATTGGTGTCAGTTCATCCCTATGTTTGGTAGAATTCTCCTGTGAAGCTATCTGGTTCAGGGGATTTTTTTCCTGGTAACCCTTTGATAACCTTGTCGTTTCTTCTCTTGCTATGGGTCTGTTGATATTCTTGATGTCCATCTGGGATAGTCTAGGGAGGCATTGTTTTTCCAAGAATTTTTCCATGCTTTCCAAGTTGCTGAATTCATTGGAGTACAGGCCTTCACGGTACTGTGCAATTATCCTTTTGATTTCATTAGGGTCTGTTGTCATGTTCCCTCTTTCATCCCTCATCCTTACTATTGAGATTTGTTCCTTCTTTGCTTTAGTTTTGTCTGCCAGCAGTCTGTCAGTTCTGTTAATCCTTTCAAAGAATCAACTGTTAGCTGCAATTTTTCCATAGTTTTCTTGTTTGCCTTCTCATAAATTTCAGCCCTGCCTGATTTTTCTTATTTCTTTTCTTTTACTATTACTAGGCTCCTCCTATTGACTCTACTCTAATTGATGTAAGTTTTGTGTCACCATATGAATCATAAGGTTCTCTTCCTTTTTCATGTGTGCATGTTGTGCTCTCAAACATCCTCTTTTCCGTCTTTCAAAGATTTTGGTACGTCATATTCTCATTCATGTTGGTTACTAGAAACTTCCTGATTTCATCGCTGATCTGGGACAGTACCCACTGCTTTTGCAATAGAGAGTTATTCATTCTCCAATTGTTTGACCTTGTTTGCATAATTGTCCTTCTGTTGATTTCTAGCCTTATGGGTCATACAGAGAGCATCTTTTTATTCTTATTATTTTTGTTGTTATTGTTGTTGCTGTTTGGAGTGGGGGGGTGGGGGTGTGATTCTCCTTTTAGTTGGATACCATATGTATCCCAGGGTTGGGTCTGACCCCTACCAGAGTACCTAGAAATCATCGAACTTTATGCTTTCCCCTATGCCCTTGTGCTTTTTAAGCTTTACGTCACGTGGTACTTGTTCTTTTGTGTTTGGCTTACTTTGCACAGCATGTAACTCCTCCCATGTGGTGATGTGCTTCATGCGTTCATAACTACTTTTTAGTTACATTGTGCATAATACCAGAGTTTTTTAATCCATTTGTCAGTTGATGGAAATTTAGGTTGTTCACAATTCTTTGTGATTGTGAACTGCACCATCATGAATATTGGAGCACAGATGTCTGATTTGGGTCTGTTTCTTCTTCTGTGTATGTGCCCAGTAGTGGGATTGCTTGGTTATATGGTAGCACAATTCCCATTTGTTTTAAGTATTGCCAAATTGCTTTCCACAGTAGCTGTAAGTACCTACAGGACCACCAGCAGTAGATGAGACCTCCAATCTCCAACATTTGTTGCTGTCTGGTTTTTTGAAGTGAGCTATCCTTGAGAGTATTAAATGGTATCACTTAGTTGTTTTAATTTGCATTTCCTTAGTGGCTAATCATCAGGAACATTTTCTCATATGCTTATTGGCCATTCAGGTCTTAGCCCTAGAGAAAGTTTAGTTCAGGTCTTTTACCCACTTCTCTTATGGTAGGCTAGTAGAGAATTGTAGATTTTAGTGATACACCCTTGATGTTTCATTGCTAAAAATGTTTTCCCAGTCTATGGGCTCTCTTAGTACTCTCTGATGAAGTCTTTCATGTACACCAGTGTTTTTTCTTGAGTTTGTCCCATTTATCAGTTTGTGTTTCCCCTGTTCATGTGTCCTTCTCTATTTCTGGAAGGCAATATATTTCCTGTGCCAGGGTCCTTGAGTTTGACCCAATTCCCTCATTGGTGGTCCTAATAGTTTGAGGTTTTACTTCAAGTTCTGTGATCTCCCTTGAGATTTTTCTTGTGTATGGAGTGAGGGGAGAGTCTTACTTCATTTTCCTGCAGGTAGATTTTTTTTTTTCCTCCAGCACCACTTAATGAAGAGTCATCCACTTCCCATTTGACATCTTGGGGACCTTTATCAAAGATCAGTTGTCTCTATGCTGATGATTTTATTCCTGAATTTCTTTTGTTCTTTTGTATTGGTATGAGTATCTGTCATTATACCAGTTCCATGCTCTTTTGACTGCTGTGATGTATAAGAGGTCTTAAAGTCAGGAAAAGCAAACCCTTTAACTTTGCCCTGCTTCTTGAGGAGATCTCTGCTAATTCTGGGCTTCTTTCTTCTCCGTATGAAGTTGGTAGTCAGTTTTTTCAAATTCTTTGCAGAAAGATGCACACAGCATATATAATAATAACACCCATAATAATGTTCATTTTGTCCATAGATATAAAAAATTAGACTGAACTATGTTTGTAATATTTAAGGCACTGCATAAAACTCATTATGCTTTTGATGAACTACAATTTTAATCCTCTTCTTGTATGTGTTACTTCAATAAACAAACATATAAAATAAAGAATTTAAAGGGTCAATATCTAGACGGTGACATGCTGTGATTCATTTCAGCATTGTGTTACATCCCAAATTCTCATGTGATATTGTGAGTGAAGTATGCAATTCCTGATAGTGTTCAAAGAGCTAAAAGTATTGAGAGGATAATTGTCATAGGTTCAGAAGAAGCAGAAAGATTTTTTTCAAAGATGAACAGAATGCGTTCAGAGAAGAAAAGTTGCCTGTTTATAATACAAGAAACACAATGGCTATTGTTTAATTGACCTGCTTCTAAAGGAATGAGATGCTATTCCTACAGTGAAAAGATGGTTAAGAATAAATCACGCACTAAATGATGCTCAGATAAAAGCAAAAAAATATTGCAAGCAAGGATGCCAATCAAGAACCAATATAGAAATATCTTAAATAATAGTTTTAGTGGGTTTTCCCCCCATTGGGCACTCTTTATTATTTTTCATTAATATTTTGAAACTCTTTCCTTTTTATTAATCACAATCCATACATCCATTGTGTCAAGCACATTTGTACATCTGTTGCCCTCTTCATTCTCAAAACATTTGCTTTCTATTTAAGCTCCTCATTTTTACCCTTCCTTCCTGCCCCCCCCATGAACCCTTGATAACAAATTATTATTACTTTGTCATATATTACACTGTCCATTGTCTCCCTTTACCCACATCCCCATTGCCCATACTTCAGGAAAGAAGTTATATGTAGATCCTGATAATCAGTTCTACACCACCTTTCTACCCCACCTTCCTGCCACCCTCCCAGTATCTCCACTTTCACCTCTGGTCCTGATGATTTCATCTGTCCTGGATTACCTTTGTTTGCAGTTCCTATCTCTTTCTTAAACATAATAGGGTTTAATGAACCTCTTTTATTGTTCTTATTTAAGTATTAACTGTATGAAATAATAAATTACATTTCAGTATATATATATTTTTTAATACTTAAAACAGTTATTAGGATAGCAAACCAACTGTGAAATTAGTTTAATTCCACTGCTAGTTTAGACTAATTGGAAATATATTGTGACCCAGAATCTTGGCACCTGCCATTCTTGCCTCTTGGGACCTGAACACAGGGTGCTGGCATGTATCTGCTCCCTCTCCCAGGAAGTACTGTGAGATGAAATGGCAGAGATTAGCCCCAGTAAGAATGAAGTATTTTAATTCCCCTACATCTTGGGCTTAAAGACAGAGCAGAGAGATGATTAAGCTCCAAGCACATGTTATCAGCCTGGGATGAAAGTAAACTAGAGAGGTGAAGATAAATAGGTGGGACAGTCCTGTCACTGTACGGTCTCACAGTCAGGATAAAACTTAGACATTTATTGACAGGTCCGTGACTAGCAAGCCAAAGGATGAAGCTTGCAGGAGTTTTATCACCTCAAGTTCTTAATCTACTCCTTGGAAATGTTTCATTCTCAGGAGGTAAACATCAAGAGGTCCATATTTCAAACTTCAAACCCTCCTGGCTTGTGTTTTCCACCATACATGGCTTGGAATGAGGGAGGATGAGATGAGTGGGCATATGAGCTTTAAATCAAGCTTTCATAATTGAAGTTAGACAAAAAGGTTCTCATTTCTAGCAGGATTACACATGTTTGCATGGAGATGTACTAATTCAGAAGACATACCTCATATTCTGCAAACCAAGTCAAATATAGAAACATGACAGGAATGTTCCTTTGAATAAAGGGTTTGGGTTTCTTGGAGTTCTAAGTCCATTCGCTCCATTTTCATTACATTATACTGGCAGTTACAGACAAGGAATGTCCAACTTATTTCCAAATAAGCTGCTATTGCTAGTCACATCACATGGATGTCTTTGGCCAATATCTGACGGTGAAAAAGGATCATACTTGTAAATAAGCTCTAGAAAAGACTTGTTAGAGTCTTCTACACAAATAGATTCTAGTCTATTAACTACCGCCACAGGAAGAGCCTTCTCTGGATAGAGGCTGGGTTCTCATCTGACCCGGGGCTTACCATACTCCAGTGGTAGTCTAATGAGAGATGTCTTGAGGTCTTTAGGAGAAAATCTTACTTAATAAACATGACCCAATAAATACACTTTTACTAAAGTCCATAGATCTTTATGCATATGCAGGATACAAATGACCTCTTCTCAAAACTTGCCCAGTATTTTCATTGAAGATCACATTCATATGAGAATTTTCCTGCTTTTATAAATGGGTCTCTATTTCATTACCTTTCTATCACTGTGTGTATGAGTTAGGTTATCAATGTCTTAATTGTTTCTCTTTTGTTCATGTTTTATTGTGGTGAGAGATATGCCACATTACTGCCATAGAAACCATTTTTATGTGTACGTTTCAGTGGTGTCATACCCCCCATGTTGTCCAAGCATCACCATTAAATGTTTCCAAAGCATTTTCTTCTCCCCAAAGATGTGGTACCATTAAATAATAACATCCTATTCTGGCTTTTCCCAGTCCCTGGTAACCATTAAACTATCTAAATATCTCATGCTAAGTAGGGTCACACAATATTTTTCCTTTTGTGTCTGGATTTTTTCATGTTGCATCGTATTTTCCAGGTTCATCTGTGTACCAGAACTTCTTTCCTTTTTATGACTGAATAGCATTTCATTGTATGGCTATGCTTATGTTGTTTGTTGTGGCAGTTACACAATCTGTCAACTTGCAAAGGGGTGGAGTCTCACCTGTCACACAGACCAATGCCAATGAGACCTCTGTGTGGCCATGGCCTTCTCCTGAGGATTCTGGCATTTCTTATATTCCTACCTGGATGTGGGAGACTGTGCTTGGTCTTTCTGTTGACAAGACACATGGAGCTATGCTAATGCAGCCAAAGTCCTAGAGCTGGGGGAGCTATATGGAGACCCATGCCAGTGCTGAGATGTTTCCACCACCACTAGATACACAAGACTTTCCAACCCTGGCCTGTGGTCTTCCTGCACTCAGCATCATTTCAAGGACTTGACATGCCAACAGTTGCAAAACCTTGCCAGATCCTGTGCATCAAAGCAAACGCAATAACAAGTAATCAGCAATGACTTTATGTTCTTTGACCAATCAAATGTTAATCACTTTCTCTCAAGTCTGCTCAAGTGTGTTTTGGATTTTTGTTTTTAAAAAAAAGAAGAAGAAGACTTGTTCCTGCAGTCAATGTGTCCTCACTTGATTCCCCTTCCTTTGTCTACCAGTTCTCCTCCGTCCCTCTGTGCAAAGAACACCTTTCAAATTTCTCAAAAATTAATTTGAGGAGAGGTGGGAGAATGGAGAAATTGACTATTGTTTTGCCCCTATGCCATTAACTTTTAGAAGTATTTAACGCATGCTCAAGGCATTTCCTCTTAACAGGCTATCAACAAGGCAGGCTACTAACTGACCCTGAAAGAATGTGGAAATTTCATCACTGTGCAAATTGATCAAATTAGACTCCCAAGAGGTAGAATTAATGAAAGCATAAACAATTATGATACAGAAATTAAAGTTCACTATGTCAAGGTCCACAGAGCTCAGCTATAATTATTTGCAGTTAAGGTTTTCCAGATCCTCTGTACTTTGGAAATTTCAGAGAGATTTGTAGATCTCAAGAAAAGCTGAGGTGGCAGTTAGCATGTTCTCATCCTTTCCAACAAGTGGACTATCTAGTTAACTAAAAATGATCAAGCATCTAAGCATACATTTTATACAACAAAGATAAATCTAAAAACCCAAGTTTGGAGAACTACAGGCTGTCTTGAGAGGTTTAAGGTCTATTTGCTGTCCTGTGGCAGCTTGTGTGTTGCTATTATGCAAACAATTATATATGCAACTGTGTTTTAAATACCACCAGGTTACCCAGAGTTGTTAATTTTCCATGGAGCTTACAGAATGAGACAGACTAGGAATCTCCTTCCTAGCAATCTTCTCCCAAACACTAGACAATGAAAATCCTATACATGATAAGAGAAGATTGATCACTACAGTTCTGGGTGATGAGGTTCCCTAGGTTATATAATGCTTCAAAATACACAAATGACTGCAGCAATGGACTTGACATGCCAACAGTTGCGACACCTTGCCAGATCCTGTGCATCAAAGCACGCTCAATAACAACTAATCAGCAATGACTCTATGTTCTTTGACCAATCAAATGTTAATCACTTTCCCTCTAGTGACTGATGCTTTTGTATTGAACCCTTTCTTGAAGTTCACCTTTCAAGACAATTGCTAAGAATACAGATTTGTGGCAAAGATGGTCCGCAGTCCTAGGACACCAGAGTAAACCAAAAGCTTCCACATTTTACCTTTTCTTTTGCTGTCTACTTCCAATGGATATCTTAGTCCAGAGGTTAGTTGCAAACAAGAGATGGATAAGCCAAGATACAAGGTCTGTTCATGTGAAATATTCTCCTGCCCACTCCACCCCACTCCCACCAATGACGTATCCCTCACCTGCCCCTTCTTCATGGTCCTGCTAATCATCCTCCTGGAAGCCTTCCCAGCCAACACTAGTGCAGATTGAGCTTTATATCCTTTAAAATTAGAAATTTATTGAGTTTTATCCTTGATCAATTTAATCCATTGCCATTCATTCTATTCCATCTCATAGCTACCATTTAAGACAGTCTAGAACTGGGTTTCAAAGGCTAATAAGCTGAACTGTATGAAGAATGTGGCATCAGGATTTGAGGAAGATGTATTAACAACCTGCCAAATGCAGGCAGCACAGCTTTGCTTGCTGAAAGTAAGGAAGCAACTGCTGATGAAGATCAAAGATTGTCGCCTTCCATGTGAAGTACAACTTTATGTCAGGAAGACCAGCATTCTCACTGCTGGATCAATTGGTACCATCATAGTAAATGAAGGAAAAGATTGAAGCTGCCAAGGATTTCATCTTGCTTGGTTCCACAATCAATTCTATGGAAGCAGCAGTCAAGAAATCAAAGAACACATTGCCTTGGATAAAGCTGCTGCACATGACTTCTTTAAAGTGGAAAAGAGCAAGAATATCAATCGGATGACTAAAGTGAGCCTGACCTATGCCGTGGTATTTTCAATCACTTTGTATGTCTGTGAAAGTTGGATATTGAATAAAGAAAACCAGAGAATAATTAATGCATTTTAAACTATAGCACTGGAAAAGAACACTCAACTGTCATGGACAGTTGGTAAAAGACCAAACAAATCTGTCTTAGAAGAAGTACAGCCAGAATTCTCCTTATAAGCAAGGATGGCAAGACTTCATATCATGTACTTTGGATGTTATCAGGAGGTACCAGTCCCTGGAAAAGGACATCATTTTTGCTTATGCAGAAGGGCAGTCAGAATAAGAAAGATCCTTTACAAGATGAATTGACACAATGGCTTCAACAATGTGCTCAAACCTAACAACTGTGAGGTTGACATAGACCATTAACTCAAGTTTAACATGCAATATAGCAAGATCCAGATCCAGGATCCAGATTGAGCAAAAGTCAAGCAGGTAGTTCAATAGAGGCCACTTGTGGTATATTGGAACATCCTTTTAACTGATGCATCAGGCTTGTAGCCTGAGTAAGGGTAGTGTACCCTACCTTAATATTAAAACTGTTTGGATGTGATCACACTGTGTTAGGTCAAACCATGAAAAATCACCAGGTATACCTGCCATATCACTGAGAAACCTGACCTAGCTAAATAAAACTTAACTATCCCCGACTCAAACATACCAATGATGGATGGTACAAAGCGATGCACCATTTCATTCTGTTATATGAATGCCATGAATCAAAGGTAGCAACTAGCGACCACAAACATATGATAGATGAACGAATGGATTGCTATCTCATATGTCCTTTTATTCATACATCCAAATATTCATCAAGCTCAAATTAACTAACAAATGCTGTGCTAGCTGAGAGAGAGGAAGTGGTGATAAAAATCCCATTTCCCAGGAATGCCTGTCTCCAAACTTGGGAAAACATTCAAATATTGACAACTGTAATTCAGGGGGAAAGATCTGGACAGAGTGAGCAGCACACATTGTGAACCTCTTTGTGTGCCCCGTAACTCCAATGCAATTTAAGTGAATTCACCCCTCTTTGTCCATAGAAACCCTGGTTACAGCGTGGTTATGAGCTGGGCTGCTAAATGCAAGGTCAGCAGTTTAAAACCACCAGCTACTCTACAGGAGAACGATGTGGCTTTCTGCTCCCATAAACAGTTACAGAGACCATTCTACCATGTCCTATAGGGTGACCATGAGTCGGTATAGACTTTATCGCAGTGAATTTGGGGGTTTTGAGTATCTGTCCCTATGGGAGCCCTGATGTTGAGTCCAGAAAGTGTTGAACTGCTAACAACCACGTCAGTAGTTCAAACTCAGCAGCTACTCCATGGGAAAAAGATGAGACTATCGGCCCCCTAAATGGTAACATCCTCAAAAAGTCCAAATGTGTTGAAAACAAGTCAATGGCAGGGAATTGTGCCCGTAAGGAATCTAGGTGGTATTGTGTTTAAACACTTATCTTCTACCTGAAAGGTCTGCAGTTCAGACCCACCAACTGCTCTCACACAAAAAGTATATAGTAATCTGCTTCCATCGAGATCACAGCCTTGGAAACTTTTTTGGGCCAACTCGATTCTGTTCTATTGGGTCTTTATGAATTAGCGTCAGTAGCAGTTTATTTATCCCTATTTTCCCATAAATCTCATCTCCCTCCTATAGCTGCATATGCTTTTCCCCTAAAACAAAATTATTTCATTCTGTTGCTATTGTTTCTCATTTTACTTGATTGTGGGATGATCTTCAATGAGTACATGAATACCTGATCATTTGCAAACTGTTGGGTGTATTTTAGAAGAAGACTATTAATTTCATCAGAATACCAACAGTGCCCTTGCCTAATGAAGGACAACTGCCTGAACATTACAAAATAAGGAGGGACATTGAGGGGAAGACGATTCTTCTCAAATATCCAGCATCCAAAAATACTTCTTTTATTGTGAATTGGGTGAGGATTTACAAAACGACCAGCTTTACATTTAAAAAATCATGCACGTTTTGTTTCAACACATCCATTGTAATCCCCCCAATGTACCCTCACTTATCCCACTTCCTCTGTATTTCCTGCTTCCATTCCTCCTGCTTTCCTAACTCTCTGAACTTTGTTCTTGGGTAAGTGATGTCCTTTTGATCGTAAACGGTTGACTTTTACAGCACTGAGAAGAGTTCTGGGAGAAAGACAGGACTTCCTGCTACAAACGGCCACAGTCTTGGAAATCCCCAGGAGCAGTTCTATAGATCACTAGGAGTCGGCATCAACTCAATGGCAATGAGGTTGGGAGGTGTGGGGAGGAGTTAAATTCCAGACTTGAAGGATGACTCAGGGCTATTGCCTTGAAGGCTCCACCATTTTTGTCTGACCAAAAAGCCTGAATTCTTTTGTGATTTGAGGTGTTGTTGTTGTTGCTCCCTATTTTCCTCCCACTGTATCCAGGACCTTCTAATGTGATTCTTTTCTTGGTAGTAGTGACTGGGCACCATCTAATTCTGGTGTGAGGGTCATGGCGGCTGTTGGCTTGGTGGCTCAGTAGTCCTTTGGAGTAGACGTTCCCATATATCTTCCATTTCCCTCACTCTTCTTGCCTCCAGATGGGAGGAGACTAATAGATGCAACCTAAATAGAGGCTCAGGAGCTTTTAAGACCCCACTGATCCATCACCTAAAGTGTGATATAGAACATTGTCATTGTGAACAGTGTTATGCCAATTGCCCTTGGGGCCCCCAAGATTATGATCCTGAGGCTCCTGACTCAACAATTCACTCCCCTAAGGTGTTTTTTTTTGTGTCTAAGACATTTTCGTAACTTTGTCCCCACATGCTCCACACCACATTTATGGATATATTCCTCTGTCAAATACACTAACACCCATGCGTATGTGGATATATTCTCACTTTCCTCCCTATACCTGTTCAGCCTTTTCATCTATCTAATCATTTACCTGTAGATCATCACTATTGCAGGATAGTGTGAATAATAGTAATGGCATCTGTTGCCTTTAAATGCATCCAAGAGGTTTTTTTTTTAATGGTCAAGGAACTGCTAAGCATAAAACTAATCTTGGCATAAATATGAAACAGACATGTATCACTAGATCTTTCACTGTGGGATATTTGCACCATTTAAAAGACTCAACAACAACAACAACAAAACTCCACTGATACTGGGGACAATTCTTATTGATTAATGCTACTAATTCTACAATGGTCAGCTATTGCACTAAGTACTTTCACATGTGAAATCTCATGCCAACATCAGAACACAGCTCTGTGCTGGTCATTATTTTTCCCATTATGACAGCTGAGGAAGTAAAAAAGCTTAAGTAATTAATCTGCCCCAGGCCATATTGCCATCATGTGCAGCCTGCTTTCAAACTGGAACCTGTCTACTTTCAACGACCACAATTTGGTCCCAGGACATCATTGATGGAGCCTGTTCACAGTGAAAGGAAATGATCAATTAAGTGATTTCAAACTATTTTAGCAGAAGGAAGCCATTATTCACTTTCTTGCACTGAAATGTATTCACTCCATGGGGAATGAATGGGAAATAAGAGTATGTGTATATTGGACTTGCTTATTTTTTATAGAATATATATTAGAAAGTATTTCATTTTTTAAAACCCACAGGCAAACAAATAAGAAACCAATGTGAATTGTTGGAACTAGAATGGGAGTAAGACCATTCTGAATGCATCTTTTATGCATTCTTAACTTTTGAACCATTTAAATCATTTAAAAATTGAAATAATTAAACCAAATAAAGGTAGTAAAAGAATATTCTTAAAACAAGCATGAATGGAAACAAATGAACCTAACTAGATACAAACAAGGCATACAACCACAAAAAACTGGAGTTGTTTTCTATAGTTTTATTGATATTAAGTTCATAGATGATACACTTCCATAATTAAGTTCCTTTTAAAAGAGTTGTATATTCATCACCACAACCAGTTCTAAAGTACCTTCCAGTCTCCTGAATTTGTTATTTGCTTCCCAATTCCCCTCAAACTCTCCCTTGACCCCCCAATAAGCTATTACATCAGCTATTGTCTCTCTACATCCACCTGTACTGTGCTTCATAAATTGGGAAACATATCAGAAAATTAAAATTAAAAACAAAAGAGAATAAAATGGAAAAAAACGACCACCTGCAATATTAAAATAAGCCTGTGTTAGTCCAGGTAGATCAGAGAAACAAATTTAAACATGCATATGGATATAAGGGAAAAGTTTATATACAAGAGGAATGGAACATTAAGAAAGCATCCCAACCCAGTCCAGTCCAAAGTCATAAGTCCAATATTAGCTCATATGTTCGATACCAGTCTATAAAGTCTCCTTCCACCTCACGAAGCACGTGCAGTAGAAGCGTCCCAGTGCTGGCAGGGGTCTCCCCATGGCTCCTCATTTCCATGGTTCAGGGTCCATCAGCAGTATCCATTGGCAGTGGGAGCATCTCAGTGCTGGCAGGGGTCTCTCTGTGGCATCTCCAGTCCCAGAGGTCTGGTTCCATCACGGCAAGCTCATGTGACTTCTCCTCCTGCTCTCCCATTCTCCAGAAATCAGGATTGATCAGCATGCTGCCATCTCATCTTGTCAGTAGTTCATTGTCTCGGAGATTCAGTCCAGTCTCTCTCCTCCAATTCAGAAATACCACAAGATTTCCCAGAAATCTCAGGAGAAAGCCATGCCCACACAGAGAACTTATTGGCTACTCATTGACTATCTCCAGATTGACAAGTTAGACTCCACCCCTAGACTCCCAATCATGAAATTGACATGAATACATGACCACCACAAAATCAGAGAAAAAACTTATGTCGAGGAACAAGTGAAAAGTATTTAATCCTAGAGCAAATTCAGAATGAGTCAAGAGAAGGTCAATTGACCAGGTATTGTATTACGCCATGGTTCCATGTACCATAATTAAGTTTACAATCATCCCTGTCTGATAGTAAGGCTGTTTGTGTCCCTTCACTGTGGCCAGAGGGGATCTGCCAGAGGCTTACTCTGTCTAGATTCTCTGCAGATAGATTTGGAGCATCCACTGCCCTCTATACCCAGATACAAATTGAGTGCTCACAATTTAAACTCTAATGCTGTTCCTTTCATTATATGTGGATTTTGTTATTTGTCATCTTTATATCACATAGGCTGATGATCTATGGGGACTTAGTTAACAGCTCACTTCAATTGATGCTTATTTGGATACAAGTCTTTAAGACCCCAGACGCTATTCCAATTGATAGCTGGGCACCATACCTGGGCATATCTGCACTCCTTATCTTCATGAAGACAAATATAAAGCAAGATTATCTATTCAGAATTAACTGAACACAATCTTAGTGACAATTTTCTAAGCCTAGAAATCAACAAATAGTAATGCACCCATAGATTTATGAGTGCCGTTGTTGGGTATGTGTTGGGCTGCTAATAGAATGGTCAGTGTTTCAAAATCACCAGTCTTCATGGAAGAAAGATGAGGTTTTCTGCTCTCATAAAAATGCATATATCCAGAAAAACATGGGGCAGTTCTACTCTGTCTTACTGGATCAACTTGATGAAAATGGATTTGGGTTGGGTTGGATTTGAACCTAGTAGGCCTATGTTAGTGAAAAGAAAATAAAGACCACTTGAAGAATTAACAAAAGGCTGTTTATTCAGATCATGTAAGAGCAGTGGTTCTCAACATTTCTAATGCCATGGCCATTTAATACAGTTCCTCATGCTGTGGTGACCCACAATCATAAAATTATTTTCGTTGCTACATCACAACTGTAATTTTGCTACTGTTATGAATTCTCATGCAAATATCTGATATGCAGACTGTATTTTCATTGTTACAAATTAAAACATAGTAATTAATCACAAAAACAATGTGTAATTATATATCGTGAAATATTTATTTCTAATGACAAATGAAATTTTGTCTTGAAGCATGGTGTAACATGGGTAACAGTCTTCACATCAGGTACTCCTATGTGGGTGTATCAGCAGGTGGGTGGACCTGCCTGGAGATGGATACAGGTGCAGTTTCTCCATCCCTAAGACCATCAGAATAGGTGTTTACCAATGGTCTTAGCTGACCCCTGTGAAAGGGTCATCACCCCCAAAGGGGTCTCGACCCACAAGTTGAGAACTGCTGATGTATGAAGATCTGCTACCAATATTATGCTTCTTCTAGAAACTCAGAGGAGTTCAAAAAGTGGGCTTTATACTTGTTCTGTTAGGGTAGAATGTTTTTACAAGGATGGATTTTCTCTGGGGGAATGGGGAAGTAAATATTTAATTTTATTCTTCCTATTTATTTACATATTTTCAGTAATTGGCTCCCTGTCACTGTCTAAACTGGCTAATTAGTGCTTCATTTTATTCTTTTTTCCCCAAAACCATTTTATTGGGAGCTAATGTAAATATCATATCATTCCATAGTTCAATAACAAAAAGCTGTACATTTGCTCCCACAGTCAATATCAAAACATTCCTTTCCTTCTTGAACTCCTTGTTATTATCTCTCCTTTGCCCTCTTTCCCCACTCTACCTGCCCCCCCACCCCAAGAACCCTTATTCTACTAGTCGTTTCTATAGGTTCATCTATCCTGGGTTTCATATGCCAAAGAACAGGAAAATATATTGCCAAAATTCAAGAAGATTACACCAATGACAAAGTAAATCTTAGATAAATCCCAATATGGAAAAAAATACACACACACACAGAAAATGTTGACAACCAGATCAGACCGGACATGCAACAAGGATCAACTGACAAGGTTTTAACCATTCAAGTCAGAGTTATCATTTTGATCATCTACAGTCATCCCTCCAATGCACTCTGTTTGATAACCAGTTACTTCTCCCTCTACTATGAATAGAAGGAAATCACCAGAGGCATATTTCTTACATCGCTCTCACAATTGTGTCTTGAGCTTCCACCGTCATCCATAGCCTTCTGCAAACCAGAATCTCATGATATAAGCTTGGAGACTAGTCCTTCCTTCAACTTCAGATTATCAGATTCACAATTCTTATACTACTGATATTTGTGTGCTTCTTCCATGTGAACTTAGTTGGCATCACAGAGAAGTTTCGGATTGTTTTATAAGTATACTTGTCAATTTTCCATTGGGCCCTATATCCTGGGATTTTCCAAACTGGGTGGTGTCTCACAGACTTTCTTGTTTCAGCTTTGGGATCTGAATCATGAATGTTTTATAGGAAATTCCAATGGTAAGTGTTTTGAGCACGGGGTACTGGGGTCCCCACAACCAACCGTTGGAGAAGGAAGATGAGAAATGTCACACATTTTCACAATGGAAAAAATGGAGGAATAATACTAAAGCTTGGGATTAAAACCGTTAAATCTCTCTTGCTTTCTGTGAAAGAGAGGAGGGAGGGAAGGAAGGAAGGGAAGAATGGAGGGAGGGAGGGAGGGAGGGAGGGAGGGAGGAAGGAAGGAAGGAAGGAAGGAAGGAAGGGAGGACACATGAAAGTGTTTCAAAGAAACTTTCTGAATGTGGTAGTCAGGGCCCCAGAGTGGGTTGCAAATCAGCACTTGTGCGGTCAACAAACTGAGCAGAGAGTATTAGCAGGTGAGCGAGTAGATCAAAATGGCAGCTATGGAGGAAGGGGAATTTGACTAAGACAGATGGAGAGGCAGCTGTGGGGCAGGAGTTGGTTGGCAACAAAGTTATAACAGTCCGTAGAATATCCCTTCAGCCATTATGGTATATTCAAGTTCTGATTCATTTTGTAAAATATGGCATTATTCCTTAGCTTTAAGGCCTTACAAGAGTTAGAAAAATCTTAACCAACACAGGGTCCCCATTTCCTAAGTTAGAAACCAGGTGGTCATTGAGAGCATAGACTGTGGAGCTTGACTCCCAGGCTCCTCTCTGCTTCTGTACATGCCTCATCTGTAAAATATCGTGTGAAATGTTGTAAGAATTGCATATATGGCTGTTACAGATGAAGCATTTTATGCCTGGCATGCAGCACTCAATAAATGTTAATGTTTATTACTGCACTCAGCACTAAGGTCATGAATTTATCAACTACTTTGGTGGGAGTACAATTAGGAGGGAGAAATGTAGAATGCCCTTTTTTGAGGCTTGCATGTCAATTTATTTTTGCATGATTGGAGGTGAGCTTCTGTTGCCCTCCTCTATATTCAGAAAAGAAACACACACAACTGTGTAAGGAAGGGGTTCCTAACCTGAACGTAAGGAGGGTTCATTATTATTTAAATATTCAGCAGTTGGATGATCCTATTGAATTCAAGTCATCATTAAATCATAGAAGAGATATTTTGACATTGGGTATGGTAAATCTCCAGCAATTCTCTCCTGTAGGAAAGGCAAATAAATACAAGTACAGAGCATTTTACTACTATGCTGATTCGAGGCAGTTCTTATCAGAATGGGCACCACAGGCCAAGAAGAAGGGAAATAACACAACCTGAAACCTGCTCTTTGAAATAAAAGGTCAAAGCATATGCTGTCAGTTCTCACTGGTTTCTGAACATTAGCAACATTGATTAATTTTACAAAACGCAAAAGTAGTGAGGTGGTTGATATTCATTTGATTTTACTGGAAACATCTTCTCCAGGAAGTTGCTGTGTTACCTGTCTACCGAGTGAACACGTCTGTCATCATCCAAGAGGGCTCACTCTCAAGGATGGCTTTCTTTTTCTTTTCTTTTCTTTTTTTTTTTTAGGCATCACTCCCCTCAGGTGGTGGGAGTAGGAGGCCCAGCCTTTGCTCCTGGGAGCCGGAATTGAACCTCCATCCCAGTGGGCCGCAGCCCTGTACACAACCACTACGCCACCAAGGCTCAGCCCAAGGATGGCTTTCTTATTGGTCCTCTGCACACAGAGAGTTCCCATCACAGTTGGTTGGTATGCCTGAAAAATAGCATATTTTTTGTTAAGTCCCCATCTTGTAGGTGCTGTCCCTGTGTTTCCTCAGTGCAGATAACAGGTTCCTTAACTACCCCTTGGTTTGTCTTCAAGAACGACTGAGGGAGTGTGCCAGGCAATCACCAATCCAATGAGAAAGGGTGCCCAGCTGTGTCCCCTGATTTCTGATCCTGGAGAGTGAATGCCGGGGTGGCTCAGGGGTAGAATTCCCAGTGTCACTACAAGAAACCTGGGTTTTCTTTCCAGCCAATGCACATCAAGCACAAACACTACCTGCCTGTCAGTAGAGGCCTGAGTGTTGCTGTGATACTGTACAGGTTTCCGCAGAGCGTTCGCAGGTGTAGTTAGGTTAAATTTTAACACTAAAATTCATTCTCCTTTCTGACCCATTTCAAATTTGCTCTAATTTTTATTAAGTTCTGTTCTCTTTTCAACTGAGATTTTTTTTCCTATGTTTTACTTTGTTATTTATATTATTCAGGGGAATCTGGCTTTGCTTTTGTATGTTTTTCTCTCTCTGGCATCCAGGAGAGGTAAATCTGTAGAGACAGTCAATGAATTAATAGCTTATTGGGATTATGGCAGAAGAGTTGGGGAGATGGGTGGGGAACTAAGAAAAATGAGTACAAAGAAGAAGAAAATGTTCTAAAATGTGTTTTAATGATGGTTTTGCATCCCCCTTTAATATATTTAAACTATTGAACTGTGTGATGTGGGAATTATATGTCAACTAACCTTTTAAAATTAAAATTTTTTCAAAGATAAAAGAATTTCCCCTGAGCTTTCGGATTCCCTCGCCTATAAATCAGGATGATAATAATAGCATATACTCTTGGAATTGTTTCAAGATTAAAATAGAATAAAGACTGTAAACAAATTAGTTCACCTGTTGCCATCAAGTGGAGTCCTTCTCCTGGCAACCCTGTGTAGTTCCCCAGAGAAGTGGTATTCAATGAATGATTTCTCAAACCTTTCAGTTAACACTTGAGTGGAGTGCACCATCCAGGGACTCCACATATTATTAAAAAAACAGCAACCAGATCCATTGCCATTGAATTCATTCCAAATCCTGTGACAGAGTCGAGAGCTCCATAGCATTTTCATGGCTGGAATCTTTACAGAAGCCTATCAGGCTGGGTGATCTATACAAAGTGAGTTCAAATGGCCAATCTTGTGAAGAGTTGCGTGCAAACCATTTGTGCCACCTAGAGACCTCTAAAGACCAGAAGAGGCTCACAGAACCTGGTCCATAGTAACTACTCGGGGGTTTTATGTGAATGTGAAGATGATCATGATGATGACAATGACAATGACGACCCCAACCACAAGGACAAGGTCCGCAAAGATGATAATGAGGAAGATGAAAGGCAAAGAATAGCATTCACAGTCCAGGTCTCAGACTCCATGCTCCCTCCCCCATTTAGTCTTCCTCACATCTCAACTGATTCTCAGTTCTGGAATTCTCCATAAATTCTTACATAGAAGGCAAGCAAGATTGTCGTGCCAGCTGTTCTCTACTTAGACGCAGTTTCTAACTCACTATCCATGTAATTGACCCGGGGGGATACCTACAGTCAGCATGTATGGCTTTTTTCCAGAATGCTGGAGTTTAAGGTCTACCAAGAAGCATCTCAGAAGAAACGATTTTGGGGGCGGGAGGGAGCGGGGGAGAGGGCATCACTGCCTCTGGTGGTCCTGGGCGCTACCCAGTGCTGCACTTGAGAACCGCCGCTAGATTTGAACCACCAAGCCCGCCGTCCGCAGTCCCGCACTCTACCACTTACGCCACCAGGGCTCAGCCCTTGACAGGCCTTTTCTGTGATGTTTCTGGGTATATTTGAAACATTAGTATTGGTGAACTTTTGTATTGGTATTGGTGAACAGTACGACAGAGTACACCATAATGTATGCCCCTATGTTTTAAAGCTAAGAAGCAGCTCTGGTGTTCAGTGGGTTAAGTGCTCACTTGCTAATCTAAAGGACAGGAGTTCAAATCCACTGGCTTCCATGGGAGAAAGATGGGGATGTTGCTCTTGTGGATTTACAATCTCAGCAACTCCCTGGAGAAGTCCTGCTCTATCACAGAATCTCTATAAGTGGGACATAAGGTCAACGGGTTTTTAATTTTTTAGGGGGGGTTCAAAGTTCAGAAATAAATATCTGTGATCTGACTACCCAACTTCAAAGCTAAAATATTAACAACCCTCTTAAGTGGTTATTTCTTAGCACCTTCTCCATCCTAACATAGCTACTTATTTTTATCATTCCTTGGTTTCTTAAAAAAATATGTATGTATCCCTAAATAATATATTTTTGAACCATGCTTATTTTTAGCTTTATAAAAATGGAATCATTTCAATATTCCATGAAATTTTCTTTTTCACTCATAACTGCCTCTAAGATATAGCTCGACCATATTGTAACCTTCTGCTTAACTTATTTATTTCTCACTGATTCTTAAAATTCAAACATGTGAATATACTCTGTTCTCTGTCAACGGATGGTTGAATTGTTTCCAGCTTGTTATTTTAAGTAATACTGCTACAAACGTAATTGTGCATGTTTCCTGTTGCACATGTACAAGAGTTTATGCTGCATTATTTGTTTAGGATACTATATTCTTAGCAAAAACCCTTGTTCGACCTTGTAAAATAAGGCTAGATTGTTTTTTACTTAAGTGGTTGAAACAATCTATGCATTCACTAGCAGTGCATAACATTTCCTCTTGTTCCACTTCCTTCACATATTTGGGACTTCTTGATTGTTGCCTATTGAGTGGGATTAAATGATCTCTCTTATTATCTTAATTTGCATTTCTCTAATGACTAATGAAATCAATCATCTTTTCATATATTTATTTATTCGTGCTTCTGTAAAATTCCGGTTTACATCTTTTTTTCCCTTTTAATATGAGTTTTTGTTGTTGTTAGTTTTGTTTGTCTGTTTGTTTTGAAGACTTCCTGATATCTTGGGAATTATGTATGTATTACAAATGTTACTTAATAACTTTTGATCAAATGCATCATTTATTTTGTGCTTTTTTGTTTTTGCTTTTCTTAAAGAAATACTTTTTTATCCTGGAGTCATATAGTTGTCCTTTTATTTTTAAAAAAATGATTACCTTTTATACCAAATCAAGAGTCTTTGATCAGTTAATTTTTGGTATGCAAATGAGAAAAGAGTTAGCTCTGGTGTCAGTCAAGTCTCTACTTCCTTAAATGAACGTCTATACTTGATCCAATATCACACTGTCTAACTGCATTCTTCCGGTTAGCCTACAGCTAGTCTGGAAAGGTATTGGAGTGCTCTACCTGGGAAATTTCCCCTGAGTAGGTCCACCCTCCAAGAGGTTCTTCATTTCCCATTCGCTTTCTTGGTCATGTCTGAACATTAAGATTACGTCTTCTTTGAGGACAGAAGAGCATCAGTTGATGAGTGTCCTTTCCTCTGACACACATTAGTTATTAAATGTGCCCTAGCATCTAATGCCTTACCTTAGATGTAAGCTTAACTTCCTGTGTTTTACTCTTTTTCAGGGTGTCTTGGCTCCTGGATCACTTTACTCTTACTTATAATTTATGGAATCACTTTGCCATGGTCCATCTTTAAAATGTTAGAAGTTTCGTCATCATAATTACATTGAATTGATGGGGCAATTTGGAGGGGTGGGGAAACTAATGGCTTTAGAATGTATGTTTATCCAAACCATGAACATAATACAGCTCTCCATTTATTTCACTCTTTTCACTGTCATCTCAATAAGTCATCATTTTCTTCAAAAATACTTTATACTTTTAATGTGAGATTTATCCAAGGTATTTTTTGTTGCTAGAGGAAATGGTAGGGTTCTTTCCTGCTGTTAAAATGTTTTCTATCTGTTATTCATATATAGAAATGTAACTGAGTTGTCTGTATATATTTTGTGTTCCAGCCCCCTTGCTAAATACTCCTGGTAATTCTGACAGTTTAACTATTCTTGTTGATTTCTATGTACTCAATCATATCATCAACAAATATTGACAGTTTTGTTTCTTTCTAAACAGTTTAACAATAACCCATAACCTTCAGACCAACTGACAGTTTTGTTTCTTTCTGATCCAGCATTTTTTTATGAGGAACTTTAATGTCATGGTGAATAGAAAGGTGATAACAAATATTTACATTCTATTCCTGACTATAAATGGAAGGATTCTGTTTTTCACAGTGACCACTTAAAATTATGTTTACTTAGATACTGTTTTTGTTCTACAGAGAGTTGATTACAAAGTTTTATCATGAATGGTTCCATCCACTATGTTTTCTGCATTTATTGAACTGATCTTGTGATTTTCCTCTTTCCTCTTTCGGTCTGTTAAAATAATGACATGGTGGTGGTCTTCTATCTTGTGCAACCCTGGGTGTGCAGAGCAGAACTGCTTATTGGATTCTAAAGGCTATATGCTTTGGGAGCCCTGGCAGCAGAGTTGTTACCTGTCCGGTTGCTCACTGCCGGGTCAACAGTTCAAAACCACCAGCTTCTCCTGAGGAGGAAGACTGGGTTTCTCGTCTTGTAAGAGTTACGGTCTCAGAGAGTCATGGGGCAACTCTACCCACTCTTTTAGGGTGGCTATCTATTAGTGAGCATCAACTCAGTGAATGGGGGTGTGAGGCCTGCCTTTTGAGACATCTCTGGGTGGGGTATAACCACTAACCTTTTGCCTAAAAGTCAATTACTTACTTATGTGTCTCCCAGG
>PVJH01004277.1:0-128017 GCA_004026705.1 Nesogale talazaci
TACAAGAGGCAGCATGAAGCGGGAGGGGTGTGGGGGAGGGAAGGGGACAGTCACACGTGGGGGGCAGATCCAGGAAACCGAAAGACTTGACAAGTTGGGTAAAACATAAAGTGACCAGACATCCCAATTTCAAACAATTTTCCCCGTGTCCCTCGGCATTTTTTAAAAGTCCTGGTTTTTGGAAAGAACACACGACAAGCTAGGGAATGGTGGGAGAACCCCTCTACCCCCCGGTCAATGGTGTCACGCTTTACCAATGTGAAAATCTGGTCACTTTGGCAAAGCACCAATCACGAGATGACCTTTATGAGGACTAGGGTTCATGTGGTCCAGCCCGTAGGTCCAAAGATAACAAGGACACAGTCCAGGTGTCTACTGTAAGGCACAGGTGGGCACAAGACCATCTTTTGGAGTTCTGACTTCCTGGTGCGTAAAATTGGGATAATGATAGTCTACCCCCCTCGTGGGTTGTTGAATTAAAGGATACAGAGCACATGCTTCGCCCAGTGGTACTAACACGGGCAGTGGTGACAGCTAACACTTATATGGTGCTTCGTCACACTTACAGGGCCGCACACGCAGGCAGGCTGCTTCCAGAGTCAGTGTACTTTCTTAACTATCACGTTACACTCACTTTCATAATTGCTAAGTATAATTATTCTCTTTATTACCACTTAGGCGGAGGTGAAGCTGAGCCACAGCCAGGGTGAGAATGACAGTAATGCAGCCTGTGGGTTGGCCCGAAGTTCAGCATGAGTCACACACAGACTGTCTATAATGAGCTGGTGACAGTTCGGGGCTACTTTTTAAGTCTTGTGGTAAATTTATAGGTAACAAAAATCATTTTCCTTTGAGCATTCTTTCCGTGTACAAATTCGGTGATTTCTGGGCTGCTTGTTTAGCTGTGGGCATCAAAAGCAGAGAGGCCTGTCTGCAGGCACCAGAAGGTAGATAGATAAGTGGAGTAGCTAAGTCATGGTGTCTGAAGGCTAGCCGAGAGACCTGGGCACGTCTTGCCCAAATAAAGAAGGCACAGCTAAGGGAGGAACAGGAAAGTCGCTTTGTGGTGCTCTACGGCCCTCTGGGTGGTGGTGGTGGAGGTGGGCAGCTCTAAGCAGGATTCAGCTTAATACCAGAAAGGCCTTTCTGACTTGCTGGCCCAGGATGGGCTGTCTGCCTTGATGGATCCGAGTGCCGGCACAGCCTTAGTGGCAGGAGGCCAACACTAGACAGGTGGGCGGGGGGTGGAGAAGACCAGGTCTTTTCAGCTGTGATATTACAGGTCTATAAATCTTTCGGGGCCAGGGATCAAAAATAACAAAGCAGGTGGTTCGCTGCAAGGATCCAGTGCATTCTCTTGGATAGTTCATCTCTCTCTTTAATGAAAAGTTAGCCTGTTTTATTCAGGGAGGTCACTGGCGGAAAACAGCTTGCCAGAAGCTATGGAAAATGGCTTTTGAAGAAATTGATCCACGGTATGGAGTATGCAGTAATGAAGAAGGAGGGAGCCCTGGGGGCTGCTTGAGGACACAGGGTTGTGGGGAGAAAAGGTGCCCCAAAGGGGAGAAGCAACCACAGCGCCACTTGGGGCTTTTGTTGTTAGCCGCTTGTGAAAGGGACCCGAATCCTGGTGGCGCCCTGTTTGCAGAGCAGAACAGCTCCACGGGGAGCTCCTGGCTGCAAATTCTTGGAAGGGTCAGGGTGGTGCCAACAAATGCCTGACTCCCAGCCAAACCGTTGGTTGGAGGTGCCTCTGAAGACAGGCCTGGCGATCTGTTTCTGAAATATCACAGCCTTGAAAAATCCCTGGGAGCAGCTCCCTCTGCGCACAGGGGTCTGGCCAGGACTCAGAAAGGACTCCAGGGCAATGGGCAGCAAGGACAACGATGTCTCTTCCAAATCAGATAACCAGCGCTTTCTTGGGAGGCTTGTTGGCGCCTTTTAAAACACCTCTCCCACAGGGGGGTTCCTCAGGTGTTGGAGTAAAGACCTGGATGTGGGATGTGGAGACCAAGGGTGTGGTAATGGGGAGACCCAGTCTCAGATGCACTGCTGCATCCATTGCTGGGCGGGATGGAGGAAGGACACTGGCTGTGGCAACAGGAAGAGTCTGCCTGGGCCCCAGAGTGGAGTCTGGTCTCCATGGGGACGGAAGGGCAGCTGTGCTTCCAGCCCAGCTGCTCCAATTCCGCCTGTTTCTTTGTCTAGGCACCGTCAGCCAGATTTGCATAAGGCAGCCAGGTGATCACGGGGCTCTGGGACACACACACTCATCTGACACCTCAGTAAGCATCTCGGTACACATCTGTAGAATCCTGGCTATTATTTTAGAAAGGTAAACAAAAACAAAACCAGAAGGAGAACGATAATTAAAAGTAACACACTGTGTGGGAATTTTTACTTCATTTCAGTGGCTGGCACCTCAGAATTTCTCTCTCTTTTTGAAGGCAGCATTTCCATAGTGCATACCACCTCAAAGCCTGGTTGGGCTGTAGTCCCCCCTTTTCCTTCTGTGGATGCTTTGAGTCCGTGACTCTAGTCCCCTGCCTTTTCTCTCCCTTTTCACTGAGCATCTTCTGATTGTACTTGCACCAGGGAAGGGTGCCTGCCTTTGGCTGGAACAGCTGAGTTCACATGAGCTGGATACCACACGTGTGGAATGTTAAGGGCACCAGTGGGTGCCATATTGAACCCAGACCACAGGCTGTTTTTGGGGGCAAAGCCAATTCGACACTTCATGGAAGGGTCCATGGGAGGCATTTTCATGGCAGGCAGTTTTCCATCCTCGCCCTCGAGAGGGAAGGCATCTGGGGAGATACAGACCAGTAGGACATTTGCCCTTGGGCACCCCGCTTAGCTTCTGATCATGCACGGGCATTTACACCACACCTGCTCTCCTCCTGGGATCTCCAGGCCCCTGGGGCCGCCATATTCCCTGGTCCACAGGACCCTGCCCATGGTGTCCTTCCCATCGCTGATTCCCAGGATCTTCATGCCCATCGTCATGACCGGAGGCCCGTTTGATCTGCCTCACGCTCACATCTGCCTCTCCGACCTGCTAGGTTCCACCGTCCACCTTCTCTACTCCAGCCCCACTGCAATTGAGAGAAGTGGGAGATAATCTATGGAAGTGCCCACAGAGGCCACCTCGAACATGGGGATTCCTGACCCCCCTTCACAAGCCCTTGTCTCAGTCAGCTCCTCTGTCTCTAAAACCCTCCTCCTCTCCCCTGCCCCACGCCCCCACCTCATGGAGGCAGCTTCTCCACTTTCTTCCACGGCTATTTGGCAGGGTGGTCCACACCAATGGCTGCCAAAAGCTCACGTGGGCAGCTTTTCCGATGTACAGACTCCCTGACTCCATGCTCAAGTCAGACAATCGGAATCTCAGGTGGGGCCCACGATGCTGTTTTCAAGACTGAGGCTTTAGTTGGACACATGATTCAAGGGTCTACACTCCCTGACTCTCACCCTTACTTTCTGCTACTCCTAAATGGCCACTGTCTGGCTTCTGCCCGCACCCCTCCCATCAGACAGAGGCAGCAACTACGATGTCTACAGTCCGGAGGCTTCTTCCAGGTCACCCCGGATTTAACTTCTGGAGGACTGACACTGTGGCTGCCCCAACACGCCCAGGGCACATTCCCTCCTTCTGGATCAGACCTTTTATTTCCTGCGCACTTTTCTTGCACCTCCAGCCGTGGTGTGTTTTAGGGTTTTTTGGGGTCAGACTTCTATTTTTACAAACAATGCATGCATAATACATTTTTTTGCAAACCAGGCAGCCCCTTCCTGTGCATGTTATTTATGTGGGTGTGTTACATGGGGAAATATGACATGGTTCTTTCCCAATGTTTCTTCAGCAGGAACTCTACACAACTTAATCTACCAAGCACATGCTAATTTATAGTGCCAACCTTTATTTCTCCCCTAACACCATGTCCATCTATGCAACTTGTCACTTATCCCCTGAACACCTCCCTGAGATGGATTCCCTCAAACACTTTTAGTTTTGGGGGCATCACTGCCCTCTGGTGGGGGGAGTAGGAGGCCTAACCTTGCTGCTGGATTTGAACCTCCAACCCAGTGGGCCACAGTCCCGCGCACAACCACTATGCCACCGGGGCTCAGCCCTACCCTCAAACAATTTTTAACATCACATATTTCTTTCTTTTTTTAAAAGTAATCTTCTTGGGGACTTAATAATAAAAAAATAAATAAATAAATAAAGAGACCAGATGTCCCGCTTTTGGAGGGGTAGTTCCTATTTCAAACAATTTTTTCCCCCACATCCCATGGCATCTTTAAAAAGTCCTGATTTTTGGAAAGAATGCATGACAAGCTAGGGAGTGGCGGGAGAACAAGAAGGGAATATACCCCTTCTAACCTGCCTCCAGGTCAATAGTGTTCTGCTTTACCAATGTTAAAATATGGTCACTTTAACAGCTCATATCACCATCCATCCATCCATTGTGTCAAGCACATTTGAACATATGTTGCCATCATCATTTTAAAAACATCTTCTTTCTACTGAGCCCTTGGTATCAGTTTTTCATTTTCCCCCTACTCCCCAAGAACGTTTGATAATTTATAAATTATTGTTTTTTTCATATCTTACACTGGCTGTTGTCTCCCTTCACTCACTTTTCTGCTGTCCATCCCCCTAGGAGGGGATTATATGTCAATCATTGTGATCCATTCCCCCTTTCTCCCTCCACTTCCCCCTTCCCTTTCTGGTATCACTACTCCCATTATTCATCCTGACAGGTTTATCTGTCCTGGATCCCCTGTGTTTCCAGCTCTTATCTGTACTAGTGTACCTGCTCTGGTCTCGCCAGATTTGTAAGGTAAAGTGGGGTCATGGTAGTGGGTGCTGGTGGTGGCAGAGAACTAGAGGAAAGTTCTTTCATCAGTGAGCACCACATATTTCTGGGACAACATCGATCAGTACTACCCTGTACCAGCTCTTGCACCAGCTAGTTAACTGCTCACTGGAGAGCTCCACCTCTCTGTTCTGATGACATGGTGGTTATGCCTTGGGCTGTTAACCCCCAAGGTCAGCAGTTTGAAGCCACCTGTCTCTCTGTGGGAGAAAGGTGACTTTCTCCTCCTGTAATGAGCTACAGGTCCCAGACGCTCATAGGAGCAGTTCTCCTCTGATGTGCACGGGCACAGTAAGTTGGGATTACCTTGATGTCGGTGAGTGAGTGATAATGCCCAGGGGCTACCTGGAAACCAGGGGTCAGCACAGAGGCCTTCTGCTTCCTCACTCACTTCATCCAATCCAGCCTGCTACATTCAACTACATTTCTCCCCTCTGATCCTTTCCACCTGGGCCCTTCTCAGCTCTCACCTGGATTAGTAAGCAGGCATTCAGCCAGCTCATTCTGGGTTCAACCTCCTGCTCAAGATTTGCTTTTCCATCCCAGATCTAATGGCATTTTAACAAGATTCCCACCCCCAAGGTTGGGTAAGACTCACCTGGGGATCTTGTTAAAATGGAAGTTCTGATTCAATAGATTTGGGGTGGAAATGCAAATTCTCAGCAGGGCATTGGACTGGGACGGGCTGGTTTGTAAAGTCGCAATGAAAAAAGGCACTTTACCAGGCTAAGGCGGGTCCTCAACTAAGTCCCTTTTAGTGATGTCTTGAAACGGGGGATCCAGGCTGGGATACACAGCACACTCAGCGGGCAGACCATGAGAACCAGTCTACAAGCAATGAAGGGTCAGGGGCAATCACCATAAACTAGAAAGAAACTCACAGAAGGAATGCACACATCTGAGATCCTGGTTTGAACACTGAGCCTCCAGAAAATAAATCTCTGTTCCTTAAAGTGAAAAACAAAACCCCAAAGCCTCTTACATTGTTCTTTGTCTCCCAGGAAGACCCACCCTGATCATTGCTGGAACAGCATTTCTCAGCTGTTGCTCTTGCCAGCCCTGTTCCTTGGCTTAACTCTTTAAAGCCCTTCATGATGCAATGCAGTGGTTCCCAACTTTCCTAGTGCCGCGACCCTTTAATACAGCTTCTCATGTGGTGGTGACTCTCAACCATAAAAATTTTTTTGGTGCTACTTCACAACTGTCATTTTGCTACTGTTATAAATCATCATATAAATATCTGATATGCAGGATGTATTTTCACTTTACAGATTGAACATAAAGCATCGTGATCAACCACAAATACTTATTTCTAATTACAAATCAATGGAATTTTGTCTTGAAGTATGGTGGAGCATGGGTAACAACAGTCTTCACACCAGATACTCATCTGAGGGTGTATCTGCATGTGGGCGGACCCACCTGGACACGGAGAGAGGAGCACTGTCTTGGTCCCTAAGACCATGGGAAATATGTGTTTTCTACTGGTCTTAGGCAATCTCTGTGAAAGGGTTGTCTGACCCCCAAAGGGTCACGACTCACAAGTTGAGAACCGTTGATGTAACGTGAAAACCCTGTGGCCCAGCCGCAGGACTAGCAAAGGGTGAGGCACGCAGGGCACCCAAGCACACATTGCGTGGAAGCGCTCGCTCCAGGCCCTGAGGTTTGGTTCACTTTGCTCTACTTGTAGCTGACCTGCCCCAGGGCCTTTCCAGTAGCTTCTTGGCTTAACATCCACCCCACCCCCACATTCTGTGCAGTCACTCTCTCACAGCTGCTAGATATTAGGATGCTTTTCACAGTCCAGGGAAACCTCCTCCTCCTTTAACCCTCCCTCTCCTGAGGGGACTTTCCAAAGTTTCTGGGGAAATTCCATTTTCTTTCAGCTCCATTTTCCCACAAACTGTCTGCAGACCACCCCTCTCTTTTACCGGGACATTCTCGCTGACACTGCAGCACATTGGCGTCTGGACATGCGCCCCAACTGCTAGCTGAATGCGAGTCTGCTGTGGGACACTGCCGGAGTCATGGCAACCTCAGGCTTCTCATCCACGCAGAGTTGCCCCTCAGTCTCTTCAGCATGGGAGGACCTCCAAGGATTGCTGTGAACCCAGAATGGACCAAGGCCAGCCACTGCCCAGATCTGACTGGAGGTGGCAAAGGCATTTGCTCTCCAAGGCGGCAGCCCAAGCTCTAGCATATAAGGCCCCTTCTGGCAAATGGACTTGATGGTAGTCTGCCTTTCCCACAGGGAGCACACGCTGCTTGGCCAAGCGCTCATTTCTGGGCTTGCTTCCTGCCCCGAATCCCACCAGTCTGGCTCACACTGCCAGTCTTGGAGCAGTGATGTGTTTCTTGGCGAGGAACCCAGGCATTTCTGGAACTTCCTATCTGTTCTTTGGAATCACTTTAGCAAAAGTGACTCAGTGATGTTCTCCTTGGTGAGGGACTTGGCCACCAGGAGCGGTCTGGGCGACATGGTGTAGAACCCTTAGACATGGTCCTGGAGCGAACGCTCGGGAACAAAGCACATTCCATCAGCTCCAATGCCACGAGGTATCTCTTTTAACTTCTTTAAGTGTTATTCAAGTACTTTCTTAGTTGTAACCTTATTTCTCTGAGGACAGACTTGGACTGTGTCTGTCTCTGAGTTCTCCGTGCAGATAAGGCTTCTCCCTTTTGTTTAAATCACTTCTCTGGGGCTCGTGTCGTGTCTGGCCCACCACAGGTCCTGGATTACCCCTGGCCACGGGGTGGGCCAAAGCAAAAACCCAAGGAGCAGACTTGAATCTGGAGGGCTCATCTGCAAAGGTGCCGGACTGAGGCAGGGAGATGACTGTCTGCCCAGCACCCCCACACCCTCCTCCCCTCCTCAGGCTGCCCACGTCTAGAATCCTGGCTGCGGTGAGGCAATTTCATTTGTCGGTTCAAACAGGGAAGAGGAAAGCTGGCTGCCACCCCAGAGTCCTGCACCACTGCCGTTCCTGCGCGTGACTTCCTGCCGTGTGACCCTGTGGAGGTTGATTTTCTTCTGAGTGGGCCGTGGGTCTTCTAAGTTCCCTTTGGGAAATTTAACGGTGATGCTTTTGCTAAAGCTACGAACCAAAGGGGTGATTTCTTTCATGTACGTTGCCCTGAGAGATTGACAAAAGAGAGGGAACAGGAAGCTCTTTTGGCAGGACCAAGAGGGCAAGACTAACTCGGACCGCATTTACATAGAAGGTGGGGTGACTACAGAACCCCCGGAGTTCTGTCATCATGCCAGATGACCCAGGGCCCCAGCTCAGTCTCTGGTTTAGAGATCCAGTGTCATCTCTGGATCAGAGATAGAAATCGGCCTTCAGTCTTCATCCGAGGCAGCCCCCACCTAGTCAAATCGCACAGATTAAGTTGATGAGAATTTACATGGCTGGCTGCAGATTAACGAATGAGTGTGTAGTAGAGCAGATAGAGACCTATGCTTGCGTCATCACACAGTATTGCGTCAATACAGTCCAGTTTAAAACAAATGTTCAAAAGGAGGAGGAGGGAGAGACAGCCACGGTGGGTCGGGGTGAAGGAAGAAGCAGCTTTCTGAGGCTGTAGATTCCCTACTATTCGGTTTCAGTTTTGGGTTTAGTATCAATTAGTTCTCTGTGACCAAGAGAGAGTTCCCCTTGAGTAGCAGTGCTCAATCTGTTGGTCTCGACCCCTTTGGGGGTCAAACAACCCTCTCACAGGGGTCGCCTTAAATTCTCAGAAAACACATATTTCCCATGGCCTTAGGAACCGAGACACAGCTTCTCTACCTGCCTCTGGGGGTCCCGCCCACCTGCAGATCCGTCCACATACAAGCACCCGGCGTGAAGACTGTTACCCATGCTACACCATGCTTCAAGACGAAATTCCATTTATTGCACAATATACAATGGCAGCTTGTTTTTGTGATGACTCACTATGCTTTAATGATGTTCAATTTGTAAGAGTGAAAATACATCCTGCTTATCAGATATTTACATGACGATTCCTAACAGTAGCAAAGCTCTGGTATGAAGAAGCAAGGAGAATAATTTTATGCTGGGGGTCACCGCCACATGAGGCACTGTAATAAAGGGTCGCAGCATCGGGCAGTTTGACCTTTAGGTCTGCCTGGAAGATCTGGATGTTCTAGGTCTCCAGAGGAAGAGTATGGAGGGATAGGTTGCTCATACAGTGAACTTGACAGCTTATGTCATTACAAAGAACCCAAACAGCCAAGAACGCTGTTTCCCAGAAGCCGAAGAAAGAACAGGACTCCTGGAGCACAGAGGGGGACTTGGGCAGTCCCTGCAGGTGAGACAGATTGGCTAGAGCACCAGTGAGCAAGAGGACAGATGAAGTGTGCTGGGAAATGGGCCTGCAGGGTTGTCAGAAAGGTTTTTAAACCGCAGAACCACATAGTACAATGGACTCTTTAGATAACTCTGGTAGCCAAATGGGGCAGATATTTGAAGAGAATCTCTGTCCAGTTACCAAAATCAAACTCACAGCCACCAAGTCAGGGTGGACGCTTAGTGACCCTGTAAGACAGATCAGAACTGTCCCTATGGATTTCTGAGCCTGAAGTAGAAGGTCCCATCTTTCTTCTGCCCAGTTAGAGAACTGTTCATTAGACTCATCCATCCATCTAAGCCAGCTCTGGATTTACCACGAAAAGAGAAGATGGAATCTCGGAAGCAATCCAACAGACCGAGGAGACAAACATCATCCCCTGCTCCCACGATACACACAGACAGGGCAACTAACATGTATTTCACGTTTGACTTTGTAGGCTTTCCCTGATTACTCTGTGTCGGGTAAAACTAGAACTCTTTAGGGGATACATACACAAAGCTAGCCCATCAGAAACCGGGAAGTTTTCTCTTTGTGCGGAGCTATTTTTGAGACCACAGGTGTGCTTGCTAGGCAAGGGAGCCAGCACAGGTGCAATGGTTGGGCAGAAAAGAGGTGAGGACACCAAGGGCCCCCCCCCCCCAATCCTTGGAGAATGGTTTCAGTTAAAAACCAGCAGGGCCTGAAGATGGGCAAGGTGAGGGAAGGGAAGGGAAAACAGGAGTATGTGGACAGTCAGTTGACACTGAGTCTTAGTGACTAAGATTATAAGTAAGAGTGTGGAAGTTTAGAAAGTCTAAGGGGACCTTCTGAAAGGAGCTCCAGAAAGGTTCAAATCTAAATGTTAATAATAGCTTCATATCAAAACAGGTGTCATTTGTGGTAAACTTGGCACGAGAAGACTACCGCATTTGTTTGACCATAAGACACACTCTCCCCCGCCTCCCCAAAGTGGGGGGAAAACAAGGGTGCATCTTATGGTCCGAAAGTGCAGGACCAGAGAACATTTATTCCTGATCCCATGTGTCTGCTGACTGTCCGCTGCTGTTTGCATGCTGTGGATTGCTGTGTGTTCGGGGGATGTCCCGCCTCCTGGAGCCTCATTGTCAGTCAGGTCACACAATGGGCACAACGCAAGCCTCCCCTCATTTGTTAATGAAAGTGAGAATGGTTCTTAACACCACAGTGTGACCGTACTTTGCTTTATTTTAATCAATATTCTAGTATATTGGTAGTATTTGGTTCAGAATATTTTTTTCTTGTTTTCCTGCTCTAAAAACTGGGTGCATCTTTTTGTCAGGTGCGCCTTATGGTCCGAAAAATACGGCAGTTTGGAGTGTGTTGGAGGCACAAGCCTGGCATGCATGGTGATTACATCACCAATGGAATTGTAGGTCAGATCTAGAAGATTGAAATGAAAGACAAGGGTTTTGTTGAGCCTCTCACCACAATCTGGCGGTAAAGCAGTTACTACCAGAATTCTAATTTTGTCAAAACAGGGCTGCTTTTATGTAATTTTAGAAATGAGCTTTCCAAAAAAAAAAAAAAAGAGAGCAACGAGCTAACACAGAGGGGGGTTGGGGCACAGCAGATTGGGAAAACTTTTATAAAATATCTTTTCTACTATAAATAAAGAGCAGTGGTGTTAAGAGGGGGTGGGGTGGGGGAGAAAAGAAGCTAGTGCTCTCGATGCCTTTAAAGACATCTCCTTAGAGCAGGGGTCCTCAAACTTTTTAAAAAGGGGGCTAGTTCACTGTCCCTCAGGCCGTTGGAGGGCCGGATTATAGTTAAAATAAAAAGAAAAGACTATGAATAAATGGGCCTGGGATGAGTCGACCTCTAAGCAGGACAGCAGCAGCAACAAAAACACCAGGTGGGCTGGGTAAATGCCCTCCGTGGGCCGCATGTGGCCCGAGCACCATAGTTTGAGGACGCTTGCCTTAGAGCATTCACTGGATTGTACGCATCCTAGCATCTTGCTGGGTGAAGGAGTACACGTTTCCCAGGTCACTTCCTGCTCTTGTAGTTCTGAAAAGTCTAGGGATGAAGTGTACTATGGGTAAGCCAAGGAGTGACTTAGTTCCTGGAGAAATGGAAGGATGGAAAGACCCTACCAGTTCTCAGGAAGCTGGCTTAGTATCTAGGCAGGGTTCTCAGGGGCCAGCTTCTCGTCCTGCCACGGCAGGGCTGGAGAGTCAGCTCCTGAAGCCCAATTGTCTTCATTCAGACCCAGCTTTGCACTCCCACACGTGTAGCTCTGTCACGATAGCCTTAGGAACTGTGGAGTTTGCTGGTTTTGCTCTGACAGGGTAGCACAGGAATTCTGCAATGGAGCAGAATTTGTCCCTCTGAGCACCAGTGATGAACCCATCTTTCTGGTACCCAGCCTCTAGGAGTTTCACTTCTGGGAAACTACGGGGACAGTCCCGACAGCAGCAAGCAGGCCCCCACACTCAAGAGGACCTAAGGTGCTCAATCATAAAGTGTGAGTGCACTGTGGGCTGCCTTTTTTCTTCTACTTTTTTGGGTAAGGTCACAAAAGCAAATGTTCTGAAGAAGTAAAGAGTAACGACTGCTGCCATGCAAACCCAGCCTGCAGAACAGCTTCCTGCAAACCTCACATCTGGTTTGTGCAGAAAAGGAGCTGCAGCCCTGCAGAGGCCTCTGCACCTGGCTGGATCCTTTCTCTAGAATTACAAAGGGAACGTGAACTCTGAAAGCCCTGGCGGTTGATTTAGCAGAGCAGGTTCTTTTAGGCTGCAGGAGGGGAGCAAATCGTATTGTGCATGGCTTTGGCTCCCTGTACTGTTTACCAAATCTTCTTTTCATTGTCTATGTCATAACACCAGACCACTAAGAGAGTAAAAAACAAAATAGAGTGCAGAAAACCTTTCCCCAAAAGATACATGGGGGGGTGGGTGGGTAGGAGTGGGAACACCCCTTATACTGAGTACCATGGACACAGGGCGAAAGCTACTACAAAATAAGAGGTATTATTAAAAATTTTTTAAAAGAGAAATATGTAAAACTGGACCCAGTGCCTGTAGGATGTATAATAATGGAATTGCAATCTCAACAGCAGAAAGTGGGGAGGAAGGAGCAAATAAAAATATATTTTTTTTTAAAAAAAATGAGAGATGTTTCATTCTCATGAAGGAGTCCTGGGTATTTTGTGGTTAAAGCTCTTTGTTGGTACCCAAAAGGTTGGTGGTTCAAACCCGTCGGTGGCCCCCTGGGAGAAAGATGTGCTGTCTACCTGTGTGTACACTCACGGCCGTGGTAATCCCACAGGTGATCAGAATGGACTCAATGACGATGGTGTCTTGTTTTTAAAGAGATGTAGTGCTTTATTAACTTAAAAAGATCATTTTATTGGGGGTCTTTACAGCTCTTATCACAATCCGTCTATCCATCCATTGTGTCAAACACATTTGTACATATGTTGCCATCATCATTTTCAAAACATTTTCTTTCTACTTGAGCCCTTGGTATCAGCTCCTCGTTTTCTTCCCTCCCACCCCAACCCTCCTACCCTCATGAACCCTTGATAATTTATAAATTATTTTTTCTTCATGTCTTACACTGACCACTGTCTCCTTTCACCCACTTTTCTAATGTTTGCTCCCTCATGGGGGGGAGGGGGCCATATGTCAATCATTCTGATCGGTTTCCCCTTTCTCACCAGTCCTTCCACCTACCCTCCTGGTATGGCTAGTGCTGTTATTGGTCCTGAGGGGTTCATCCGTCCTGGATTCCCTGTGTTTTCAGTTTGAATCTGTACCAGTGTACATCCTCTGGTCTAGCCAGATGTGTAAGGTAGATTTGGCCTTGGGCTTTACAGTCTCATGATGCTAGTGTTTCCCATCACCTGAAATATTATTTACTGAACACTTGTAAATATTTATTTACTGGAATACTTATTTCCTGAAAACACTCTCAAGCTCAGATTTCCATCTGCATTTCCCTCAAGCATAACTCAGGCTACAGGGTTTATGAGGGCAAATGAAAAGAAGCAATCAGGAAACAAATGTAAATAGAAATTAATCACCAATCAAAGGCAAGGAAGGGGATGCAAAAACATCTTTGTATCCAAGAAAGCTGCAGGATGAGGGGCAGCCCCGTGGGACGAGGCTGGATGCCAGTAGGATACTGACTCAGTGAAGCTACAGGAATTGCAGTCTGTTCTGTCCGTTGGAGCAGCTAGGACACACCCAGGCAGAATTCAAGCCCCCAAAGCCCTCCAGTTCACCTGGAATCCTCCTGCCCAACCACCCCTTTAGATGCAGCTAAGTTGCCATCTGTTCTGAGGACCCAGTTACAGAGTTCTTGGAGCTTAGTTGTGTCCCCTCCCAGCTCCCGACAGCACAATGATGACAATGGACACTTTCCTCTCCAGAAGCATCGAGGAAAATTAATGAGGACTTTCATGACCCCAGGGAAAAACACACAGGCAAGAATTTGGGGTGGAGAGCAGAAGACTGGGTAAGCCAAAGACCTGATTGATGGTGTGCAAACCATTTTCGAACAAGGAGACCAAAGGTGTTGGTGGAGTCGTACTGTCTTGCCGGCTTCTGCAGGGCCTCCCCACAACCACAGAGCAGTCGCCGAGGGCAAAGCCCACTGTCCCCCCTGTTCAATGGCGTGTCCCACCACCAGTACCTGTTCTAAGTGACTCAAGTCTCATCTCTTACTGTTCTTGGAAATCTTTCCAGGGTGATTTTCTTATCATCGTTTTCAACAGAGATAGCATCAAACACACACACACACACACACACACACACACACACACACACACAACATATAGTTCCAGCATAACCAGATCATAATAAGATCTTGCAGTGAAGAAACACCTGAGACGATCAACCCGTGAGGTTTCTGAGGGGCAGAGGGAAGAATTTTGAATCACTTTGGAGTAGTTCAAAGAGCCCTGGTGGCGCAGTGGGTGAAGGCTTGGGCAGCGAACGGAAATGTTGGCAGTTCGAGCTCCTCAGCCACTCCTTGAAAGAAAGACCTGCTTCCGTAACAATTTATGGAAATCCTACATGAGGTTACTGTGGGTCTGAGCCAACTCGATGGCCCAGGGTGGGTTGAAGCTATTCCCTTTTCTAATTCTCTTGTTAGGCTAACAGCCAGACTAAAATTCATGCTCTTTAATTCTAGGAAAGTTTCTTTTTCTTCTTTTTTAAACTTATAAAGTAATAGGTTTTTTTTTGTCTCTTTCTTTTAAAAAACCTTTCCCCCATTTATTTTATTTTAAGCAGTTTTATTGCATATTATTTACATATCATACAATTCAATAGCTCAATTGTTCAATCATATCAAGGAGAATTGTATCTTCATTACCACATCCATTTTAGAATTGGCAATCCTAACAGGGTAAATCGCCTTTAAAATGAGTTGTGCAATCAGTCAGTTCTAGTGCTCCCCCCCCTTTCATTTTTTATTCCTGCCATCCCCTTTTCCTCCCTCCCTATCACCCACTTCCCACCCCGCCATCCCCATCAACTCTTGTTTCAGTGATTATCACTGTGCATCCACTCCTTCTGTGCTTCTCCAACTGGGAAACCCCACAGAAACAGTAAAAACCAAAACAGAAGAAAGAAGGGGGATAAAATAATAATACTGTAAAGACCAAAATACAAATAGTGAGTACGCCAGAAAAGACCCCCCCACCCCTCACCCCACCCCAATCAACATTCCCAAAGCCAGGGGAGAAGTGTCTGCTTCCAGTTTCTCACTATTGTAAATGGGGCCGCTATGAGCCTGGGGGAGCACACCTCCCCTCTGCCATGCGTCTTACTTCTTCAGGGTAGATGCCTAATAATGGCATTGCTGGGTCACACGGTGTGTCCATTTCCAGTTGCTTTAAGTATCGCCGTGTATCCCACAGTGGCCGTGAGTCTAGGAACGCTTCTCACGACACTCTATTTCTTCTCTCCTCCCCCCACCCCCACCCCGAAATAGAATTCGAACATGTTTGATTTCCTGTTCACGGAATAGAAGCAATAAATCGGAGGGAGAGGGGGACAGGACAGAAAAGAGTGAGAGAGGTTGTCACTACCTGTGCAAAAGATGGCAAAAGAAGTGAGAACTGACAGCTGCTGAAAGCTTGTCAAACACTCGTCAGCTCTGGGCTTCCTTCCAGCTTCTTGACTACCTGGCGGACTTGTCTGTCTATAAAATCAAGAAATAGAAATAAATGGGCTTTACTTTATTTCCTCTCTCCTCACCCTGATCCTGTTGTAGAGTCGGAGGCAGAGTGGGGCCCGCTGAGATCCTGGGTGAAACTCGGCCCCCCAGGTGAAGAGTCCTGCTTTCTGCCACTGTTACCTGGGAGATGCATGGGGTGATCGTTCAGTTCCTTGAACTCTTTGGATTACAGCCTCCATATCTGTTCAATAAGAAAGCTTCCCAGAAACCGCCTCAGAGGGTGTTTCTCCGGTGGCTTATTTTTAAAATGCTTGCTGAAAGACTTGCTATTATTACCATAAGCCTTCGCCTCATCTCATAGATAGCCAGCATCTTCCTTTTTCTCGATTCGACAAAACCACAGCCTCTAGACACTGCCTATCAATTCCCAGAAGTCTTAAAAGCATGTGGCTGCTTCACAGGCTCCACAGCACGTCGCGGGGAAGTGGCCTTCGCTCTGTGTGGTCCAGCTCCGGCTGAGCACACAGACGTCTGACCTGCACGCCCAGCACACCCTCAGTCAGCAAGCTGTGTGGAACCCCTTCAAACTCCAGGTCAGCCTGGGGTCAGCCCGGGCCAGCCGAGTCTTGTGACACCATCCCAGCTAACCTGGAAGTCCCTCCAGCTATCCTCCGTCCCTCCCAAACATGTCCTCTGTGCTTCAGAAGTGCAGCGCCTTCCTGGGGGCCGTGCTGTGGCTTCTGGCACTGCTCAGCCTTGCCCAGCTCTCCCTCGCTGCCTGGCAAACTTACCCTTTAAGGTTTTACCTCATTCTTATCTCCCTACCTGCCTGCCTGCCCATGTGTGTATGCATGCGTCCATCTATTCATCCATGCACCCACCCACCCATCCAGCTGTCCTTGTAATCGGACGTAAAGCTCTGTCTGTGCACAGGAATTGTACCGTTTGCACAAAAGGGCGCCTTGGTGGCACTGAGGTTAAACGCTCGGCGGCTGGCCCAAAGATCTGTGGTTGGGGCCCAAACAGCTGCTCTGTGATAGAAAGATGGGGCAGTCTGCTGCTGGAGGGATCACAGCCTGATAACCCTACTTTAAGGGGGCCAGGTCTGCTCTGCCTCACAGAATCCCTGAGCTGGAGCTGAGTGGCCATAGTGGGTTCCCCCACGCAGGAGGAGTTTTCCCTCAGTGCTGAGTCTCCCAGGTAACCTGCTCACAGCTAACCTGCAATGTGCCAGCGAGTGGGTCATATTCTAGCTGACTCCTCCACGCGTCCAGTCTGCCAGCTCTTGCAGAGCGTAGCAGCCAAGGGCCAGGCTCTGTAGTAATTGCTGGAGGAGCCAGTGAGAGGCAGGCTGGTGGAGGGGGGAGGAGGGGGCAGAGGGGGCAACTCAGCATTAAGCCACCAGTTCACGGTCTTGTGGTCTGAGTCAAGAGTCCGGTGTTTGACAGAGGTTTGTTCTCGTCTGAAAGTGGGTCAGGTGCCCAGAGGTGCACAGTTACCATACAGTCAGCCTGTTTCTTAAGTGTTTCTGAGAAAAGATGAGAAAAAGACCCAGAAGTAAGCTCAAGACCTATCGTTTCTGTGTCAGTGTTCCTGGGAGGACGGGCAGGACCTGTGTAGGGCTGAATTAGCCTACTGAATAGGTGCAAGAGAATGAAGACTTTTTCTGGAGCCCTGGAGCAGTTGAAACTTTGTGAAAGTGTTTTAAAGGGGTTAAGGGTGGTGGGAGCAGCAGTCGTGTGTGATCCAAGGAGCCTGAAGCATCAGAGAGGTCACCTAAGAGCTCGAAGAGGTTCTGCTGACCAATGATTGGCTCCCAAGTGTGAGATGATGATGTGAGAAACAGAGATCCATCTGGCTGGTCTGTTTGTGCACAGCTATAACAAGGGGCTCAGGCACAGGAACAATGTCGAGATGGCGCAGGAGCAGGCAGGGGTTCGTTCTGTGGCACATAAGGTCATGATGGGTGGGTGCTGAAGGCGCCTCACAACATCACCATATTTGTTGAAAGAGTCAATGAATTCAACTTAAAGAATTATTCTTTATACTGAGATTTAAAAAACTTGAGATTAGGGCTGAGCCCCGGTGGCGTAGTGGTTGTGCGTGGTACTGCGGCCCACTGGGATGGAGGTTCGATTCCAGCTCCACAGAGCAAAGGCAGGGCCTCCTACTCCCACCACCTGAGGGCAGTGATGCTCAACCCCCCCCCCCCCCAAAACAAAAACAAAAACAAAAACCTTGAGATTAAATTATTTTTACAGTTGTGATACTGTTTTTATTGATGCAAGGCAGTTTGGCATTAGGTTTTTATAAGTGCAGTCTATTTATCCCTGTTTCCCATTGAGCCGTTAACCACAAGGTCAGCATTTTAAAGCCAGCAGCCACGTCCTGGGAGAAAGACGAGGCTATAAAAATGTGAAATCTCAGAAAACCAAAAGGGTACAACCGGCCTTTCCAATAATGTCAGGTCGCAATGAGTGTGACTGAACTCAATGGGTTCAAATATCAAGAGCAACAAAGAATTCCATACTGAAAAATAAGAACCAAAATCTCCCCCCATTTTGAATAGCTCTGTATTTACAGTAGTTTTCTAGCTTAGATAAGGAAAAGCTGGGTGATGCTGTCTTGCTTCTCCACATTATCGTTAAGGAAAATTTATTGATCCACATCGCCTGACTTGGTTCAACGTCCCTCCTGATTGCACAACAGGAAGTGAGAGTCGAAGGAGGTCAGACGTGAAAGCTCTACATTAATGCTTCAAGTCCCTCAGGTGACAGCTAAGCCGGACTAAACCCAGGGCTCTGGACCCCCAGAGACCAAGGTGTTTAGCTCCTACTTGAAAATTGTTTACAATGATCTCTTACCATCACAATCACCTCTCCGCAGCACAAACAGACTCCCCAGGAGGGCTGATTGGAGAGTATACGTATTCATATGAATTACAAACAGATGCACACATACTCCTTAACTTCTGCTTAGAAGCTTGTAAGTCCATTTTTCTCCAATTGGCCATAAGATGCTCAGTCCTTGCTGCCGACAACCTGCCACATCCATACGTGTGAACCTCACACAAGACGCACCCCCTTACTCTTGCCCACAGCAGCAGCACATGACTCACATCACCAAGACAAATAAAGTCTTTCAGCCCAACGCCGGGGGCGGGAAAACATTCCAATCACTGCTGCCAGAGGGAAAGTGCAGTCCTTTCACTCCATTTTGCCAGTCCTTTGAATTACTCATCGTAATGTCGGCCTGGATGGGATTTTCCAGTGTCCGACATTATCTGGATTTGCTATCTGATGTGCAGATTTATATTTCATCTCTTGTCCCGGGAAACATTTTGAACTAGAAGTTATAAACCCAACACAGTCCTGTTAAAGGGACCCAAATGAAACAGAATCCCTTACCCAATGTATGGCAGGTCACAGTAGGATCCCCCTCAGAGGCCTGGGAGGTTGTTGTTGTTGCTGTTGCTTTTACACTGGGAAATAATTTTCAATTTAAAAGGAGCGTTGCGGGAACAGTACACCTCTATATACCCTTCACCGACTGCCGTCACGTCGGTTCGGACTCACAGTGCCCCTGTGTAGGATTTTCAAGGCTGTGTCAACTTTCATGGGAGCAGACAGTCTCGTCTTTCTCACTCAGAGTGATTGCAGGGCTGGACCCACTGACCTTGCAGGTAGCAGCCCTGCAAGCACCACCAGGCCTCTTTATCCTTGACTCCTCAAATGTTAACATCCTACTTAACTAACCTTGGCAGAAGGATCAAAACCAATGCTGTTAAAAATCACAGGCTTTATCATCCTCTCACCAGCTGTCCTAGACCTGTCCTTTTTACAGTTTGAGATCCACTGTAGGACACCACATTGCAATTGGTGGTGTGTCTCCTTAATCTTCCCAAACTGACAGTTTCTTAGTTTTTCTTTGTCAGAGAAAATATTTTTGAAGAACACCCAACCTGATTCCCACCCTAGCTATGCTACAGCACAGAGTAGAGCTGTGTCCACGGGTTCCCAGGCTGTACATTAAAAAAAAAAACATTTTACTGGGCTCACACAACTCTTACAACAATCCATACACACATCCACTGTATGCAAGGCACATTTGTACATTTGTTGTCATCCTCATTCTCAAAACAATTTCTTTCTACTTCAGCCCTTGGTATTAGCTCCTCATATTTCCTCTCCCTCCCTTCTCCCCCCAAAGTCATGAACCCTTGATCATTTTTAAATTATTATTATTTTATCATATTGCTCACTGTCTGATGTCTCCCTTCATCCATGTCTCTGTTGTCTGTCCCTCAGGGAGGAGGTTATATGTAGATCCTTGTAATCAGTTCCTCCTTTCTATCTCACTTTCCCTCCACCCTCCCAGTATCCCCCTCTCACCACTGGTCCTAAAGGGGCCATCTGTCCTGGATTCCCCATGTTTCCAGTTCCTATCTGTACCAGTGTACATGCTCTGATCTAGAGGGATTTGTAAGATAGAATTGAGATCATGATAGTGGGGGGTGGGTGAAAACATTTAAGAACTAGAGGAAGGGGCTGAGCCCCGGTGGCGTAGTGGTTGTGTGCGGGACTGCGGCCCACTGGGACAGAGGTTCAATTTCAGCAGTGGAGCTGGGCCTCCTACTCCCACCACCGGTGATGCCCACAAAAAACCAAAACAAAACAAAAAAACAAAACAAAAAGAACTAGAGGAAGGTTGCATGTTTCATTGTTGCTACACTGTACCCTGACTGGCTCATCTCCTCCCTGAGACCCTTCTGTAAGGGGATGTCTCTTCACCTACAGATTATTGGGCTTTGGGTCCCCAATCTGTACTCCTTCTCATTTATAATGATATAATTTTCAGTTCTTTGATGCCTGATACCTGATCCCTTTGACAGCTTATGGTCACACAGGTTGGTGTGCTTCTTCCATGTGGACTTTGTTGCTTCTGAGCTACATGGCCGCTTGTTTACCTTCAAGCCTTTAAGACCTCAGACACTGTATCTTTTGATAGCTGGGCACCATCAGCTTTCCTCATCACACTTGATTATGCACCCATTTGTCTTCAGAAGGCTGCACATTTGTATGGAGGTAGATTGCCCCTTTTTTTGGGGGGTAGGGGGGAATCACTGCCCGCCACTTCTTTCTAGTAGGTTTGAATCACCAACCTTTTTGGTTAGCAAGCGAGTACCTACTTACTTACTATGCCACCAGGGTTCCTGTACTTGGTAAAATGTCCCTTAACTGACCTTGTCTTATGTTTCCTCCAAGTGAACTATGGTTGTGTATTTTTATCATACAAGTGATGTGCTTTCTTAGTTTATCCCGGCAGAAGACGAGTAATGTCAATACATCTTCAACGATGACACTCTGATCAAGATGATGCCCTTGTCTTTTCCTGCTGGCCTAGTGGGCTACACATTGGCTATTCACCTCAAGGTCAGGCATTCGAAATTACCAACCTCTCTGCAGGAGGAAGATGAGGCTTCTACTCCTGTAAGGTGTTTCAGTCTTGGAAACCCACAGGGCAGTTCTACTCTGTCCTCTGGGGTTGCTCCGAGTCGACACCCATTGCATGGCAATGAGTCTGAAGCTATTTAATGGAGCAGAAATGACAATAGGAATGGCACCATTAGGTGGGAAAGGGTAAGATGAGGAAAGGCTTTCCTGGCCTTCACTATAAACTAGTAGAGAGAGAGAAAGAGCCCTGAGAGACTCAAACATGGGGCATCCATACTCTTGACATTGGAGTTGTGAGGCAACACCTTTGAGTGTCACTGCCCAACACAAACGGAGCACTGTCATGGGAGACCTGGGTCAGCCCAGGGGCAGCCTGAGGGCAACAAGTTTCCTGAGGGAAGAGGGGTTGATGGGAGAGCAGTTATGCCTTTCAAGATTTCTCTTCTTCTTTTCCCTCATCTCCTCCTTTTTTGAAAAAGACTACTGTGAATTAGGCAGAGGTTTCCAGGCACATCATCCTTTCATGTTCAGCATTCCAGACAAGCTCTGTTTCTGCTCATCGAGGGCCATCTCTTCAGGGAATCATCATCTATCCCACCTCCTCTCCATGTCTCCTCGTTCCCTCTCTCCCTCTCTCCCTTTTGTCCTAGGATAAATGCTGCCCCTTTGATCTTGCCCAGTTGATGATTCTAACCTGGAGGTGATTTCCAAAGGGCAAGAGCCATGGGGAATTCCACCACCAGTCTTTAGCCTCTGACTGTTTTATTTCTCTTTGATGTTGCCCTCTACCCTCATCTGCTCTCTCTCTCTCTCTCTCTCTCTCTCTCACACACACACACACACACACACACACACACACACACACACACACACGTCTGACATTGGCAGCATTTACCTTTCCTTGTAATGTTTCACCTTCCAGCAGACCCCCTTCTCCACTGTGTCTCGGCCCTCCTCAGGGCACACACCCTCTCCCTCCCAACCACGTGGAGTCCCATCAGTGTCCAGCATTAGTGAGCCCCAGTTTGGCTATAATGGTCTCTGCTGACCCTGCTAAGAAGGAACGGGCTCACCTGCTAGTAGAGACAGCGCAGAGCCTAATGTCTCACAAGGTGCCCACAGGTCTCAGTGTGCTGGACACTTCCCAGTTCACGCTGTTGCCTTGGCTTGGTTAGCAACAACATTCTTTTCCTGTTCAAAAGCATCGTGGTTTGTGTGATAAATTATTTCGACACCTAACTTTACATAAAACCAACGACTAACAATGGCAATTATAGGCATCTTTGCAGACCAGCTAAATCATTGTACGTAAACGAAGTTTCTTGTATCCCGCAAACCATACCCCCCAGCTCAGTCCATCGTTTCCCTCGAAATTCACAAACCTGTAGGAATCAGGGTTTCATCCACAGGCAAAAAAGCATCTGCTTCGATAGTGACTTCATGGTCGTATATATTTGGAGAACCCTGAGAAAATGGAGAGAAAGAAGAGAATGCTTACTCTTACTTTAAGCGTTTGTTTTAGAACTTCTGGGACAGACATGTTAGTAGGCATTGATAAAAACCTTACAAATCCCATCTGAACTATGGTGACAGGTTCGCTTTAGTACAGGGAGATAGGGCCACCAAATTGCAATGGATACACCTAGACCATGACCCTGTGTGCACTTTCTTTTCTAAATGGAGTCATGAAGGTGAAAAGTCAGAGAGTCAGACCTTGGTGAATTCACCGAGGAATATTTCCTCTTTTCCTTAGGAGCCAGGAAGAAGTCATGACAGTGTTGCGGGTAAAACACTGGGCGGCTAACCTCAAGGTCGGTAGTTTGAAACCACCAGCTGCTCTGCAGGAGAAAGACAAGGCTTTCTCCTCCTGTAAAGAGTTCCAGTTTAGGCAGTGATGCCACACAAAAAAAAGAAAGAAAAAAAGAAAAAGCAATTTAAAAAGTTCCAGTTTCAGAAACTCACAAGGGTTAGTCAAACTCTGTACTGCACGGTCGCTGTGAGTCAGAATGGACTCTATGGAGTCTGGTTTTAATTCTGTGCCAGGAAACCAGAAAAGGGAGGGTCAGTGGCCAGGTCACTGTCCAGGCCCTGGGCAGCCAAGGCACCAGAGGAAGCCCATTTGCCACCCTTCTCTAGCCCCACCCAACCCCACTCAGCTCCCACCCTGAGGCATCAGCACAGACTCTCTGTTTTGAAGAAGTTGTCCATATGCTACGAAAAGATGTGACCCACCTTCCTGGAGCCCTTAAAGGCTGTACAAAATGCACCGGCCGATGGTCTGTAAGAGCCTGCTTGTGGCCCCCGGAAATCACTTCACCCCCAAGAATCTCAAATCTTTTCATAGAAAATTGAGATAAAAATGTCACCTGCATTCTTGTGAGAGACATTTCGTGAAGGAGTGTTGGGGTGCCAGCAAATGGGAAAATCCTTTACCCAGGTACTTTTCTAATTCAGAAGATATTTTTTTGTTTGTTTTGGCATCACTGCCCTCTGGTGGTGGGAGTAGGAGACCCAGCCATTGCTCTTGTGGAGCTAGAATTGTACCTCCATCTCAGTGGGTCGCAGTCCTGTGCACAACCACTATGACACCGGAGCTCAGCCCCCAGAAGATATATATATATATATATATATATATATATATATATATATTTTTTTTTTTGTGGGCATCACTGCCTCGGGTGGTCGTGGGCGCTACCCAGCCGCCGCTGGATTTGAACCACCAAGCCCGCGGGTGGCAGTTCCGCACTCAACCACTTACGCCACCGGGGCTCAGCCCCCAGAAGATATTTTTTACAATGATGAATAGCCACTCATTTTAAAGCTTTGTGGCAGAGAATGCAGACAGGGAATTAGGGGAGGAGTCTGCTTAGTGGATGCTTAAGAATCAGCTAAACCAACAGTCCTCAACTGGGAGTGTTGTGTCACACCTCCCCCACTCCCCCCCCCACCCCCCGCCCAGAAACCAGTTCTTGTTCTTGGCATTATCAGGAGACATACTTGACTGTTGAGACTGTGGAGAGGTGTGTGTTGCACTGGCATCCAGTATGGAGACAGCAGGGGTGCTGCAAACCTTCCCCAATGCACTACAGCAAAGGAGTCTCCAGGGTGGGTGGCAAAAGTGCCAGACTGGGAAACCCTGAGCTGAGCTGGCCTACAGTCTCCGCCAGCTTCCCAGAAGGAAGCAGAGAGGGGCAGGGGGCTGCAGGAGAGCTGGGAACACACTCAGGGGTCAGAAAGATGAAAGCCCGCCCCATCGAATGGAATGTTCTGGGGAGAAAGGCCAGGTTTCAGAGACCACGAGGATCTGGTACATCCTCACAGAAAGAGGTTTAACTGCACCAAGAGGCTTTCTTTGTGACGCACCCAGTGGAGACGTGCAGGCGAGGGCTGAGAATGGGTGGTGGGTAAGGCCAGGACAGAGATAGCTCTTGAACCCACATTTCCTGTCTTAGCTGCTCTTGGTTCCTGTTCTGACCCGGGGCAGGCAGATGCACCATGGGAGGGGTCTAGATCCGTGTCTAGGGCAGTGCTTAACGAGAAGGGTCCCTTTTCTGCGTGCCTCTCCCTACCCCCATATCTCTCTTGAGTCGGGGTAGACTGTCACCAAAGAGGTCTCTGGGAGTGAGAGGAGTGGAGGGAGGGGAGAGAATTTGGGGCTGATCCCCTGGGTCTATTTGATGGCAGAATTCTCTCCTTCTCCATGGAAGACTGGAGTGTAATCCCCCCTACTCAGCTGCCAAGGGAGGCTTATGTGTTGTGCTGATGCTGGCCAACTCTCAGGAGACTTCCCACAACTATGGATCTGGAATCGAGGCCTGCTGGTCTCCTGCTGAAATTGTCAGTGGAAACCCTCTGGATCACAACTGGTCATGGGGTGGCAGAGGGTGCTTGAAATTCACCCATGTTTTGGGAAGTATCAGGAATCTTCATTAGATGGTCATGGTTTAGATTGTATCAGCCATAAATGTTCCTTTTTACTGTTGAATATTCCACTGTATGAATTTCCCGCAACTTGTTTATCCATTTTCCTAGACAAGCTTTCGACTTGTTTCCTGGGTTTTGTTGCTGTTGTTGTTGCTATTGTGAATAAGGCTGCTTAGGAAAGGCCTCCTGTTTTGGGGGACTAGGACAGGGAGCTAATGATTCAATATGAAAATCACCCCTTCCACCACGCTAGGTTCATGAATCTGAGCTGTCCCAAAGAAGGCTGGAAGGAGAAAGGAGCACGTATTGAACAACTTCTCTCTCCATGGTCCCAGGGTCCTTCCCGAAAGGGCAGCAAGTTTCCCTATGCAGCTCCCCTGGCCTGGGAGGAGGTGCTCCACTTGGATGGAATCTGATGATTAATTTCCTTTCAAAGTCGATGAATGCTTAGCAAGATATGTTGATTCACATAGACATTTTGAGGCCCCTCTCTGAGTTCAGTGTTTGTTTTGGTTACCTCTGCCTGGCTGCTTCTAGTTCGGCAGTATCAACCATCTACAGAACATGATGGCTTGCCAAAGACCATGGGCATTGCTACTAACGGCGTCTTACTGCAGCAATGGTCACCTTTAACAGGATATAATGAACTATATGGGCTATCATCCCCAAGCCATGCAACCCCTTTGCAGCACACTCCCTTAGCCTTGGCAGAATCTTGATTAGTTTCTTTTTTGTTTGTTTGTTTGTTTTGTGTGGCCTCACTGTCCTGGTGGGAGTAAGAAGCCCAGCCTTACTCCTGGAGAGCTGCTGCTGGATTTGAACCATCTACCCTGTGGGCCTTAGTCCTGCACACAACCACTACGCCACCAGGGCTCAGCCCCTTGATTTGTTTCTTCACCCTAGTCTAGACCATCTACTTTATGAAGAAGAACCTGCCTGGCCAGCCCAGGAGAGTGAATTTTGATTGGTCTAGAATATATTAATTAAGGAAATGCCAGTCTAATTCCCTTTCTGTGACTGCATTAGGCAAGGCGTGGGCACCCTTTTGGCCAGTGAAAGGTGAGGTCAAGTCTGCTGAGGGCCTTCCGGGCAAAACTGTCCTAGTCCTTACACAGGAAGTATTAGAAACCTATTAAAAAAAAAAAAAGAGCTGCTTGTTTGTCTTAATGGAACTCTAGAAGGAGGTGGGTCCTGGAGCCATCTGTGACCAGAGGGAACAAGTATGAAGGCAAAAAACCAAAAACCGAGGCAGCAGAATGGGAAGATGGAAGTTTATGGGCCTTGACAGCATGTTGACCCATCTAGACCTGAACGACAGCTCTTGCTTGCCATTTCAAATTCATCCTGGCCTGCTCCCATAGCCCTTTAGGTAAACTTTCAGTAAAAACCCGTTCTCACATTTCATTGGTCAGAAGTGTGTCTCACGTCCTGCCTATCCCAGCTGCGTGCTCGGAAGAGGTGAAACCAGGGGGGTGGAGAGCGGTGGGGGCAAAACCAGGGAGTAGGAGTTGGGTGGGTGAGCAATAACAGACCAACCAAATTGCTGTTGTTTCCCTTCTTTCAAATCATGGTTCTCCCCACCCTCACACTTTCAACATCCCCAAGATGTCAACTCAGAAGTGGCAAGTTCTCAATGCTTGTGCTACAAGGAGAGTGGAAATGCTGCCTATCGAATGGAATAAAGACAAAGTGAAAACATGTAAGATGGGCTGATTGCTTTCACTTTCGAGTCTTGAGCTCCTTTCGAGTCTTGAGCTCCTTCTCCGGGGATTTTGTGAGGGAGGAGACGGTGCTTCTCCAGGTAGGACTAGAGATGTCGGGAGACACAAAGGCTCCTGGATCCATGCCTGGTGACTGTTCACTTACCTGAATGCCCCCAAAGATGGGAGGTCCCTGCCCACCCTCAATTCTGATGCTGGGAGCTGACTAACTAGTTAGTCTGACCTAAGGACAGGAACCTCACTGACCACTCTGCCGGGTGGGCTGTATAATCTGGGAAACAATTTTGCTTTGAGAAGAGATGTAGAAAAACCTGACACTATGGGGTGAGCCCCGGTGGCATAGTGGTTGTATGTGGGACTGCGGCCCACTGGGATGGAGGTTCAATTACATCTCCACAGGAGCAAAGACTGGGCCTCCTACTCCCACCACCAGAAGGCAGTGATGCCCAAAACAAAACAACAAAACAAAAAAAAGAAAAACCTGTCACTATCAATCCTTGTTGGGTTAAAAGGATAGAAAACCATGTCAGGAGGATTCTTTTGTCAGATGGACAGAAAGAACCTTAGTGATCCGTCCCTAACTGCTTCCCTGCCCCCCCCCCCCCCCAGCTTATCTCTTTCACGGGAGCATATTGGCAGAAGGAATACATCATGCATAATTGTCTATTTCTGAGTCTCTTCTGCTAGATCCCCTCTCTATAAAATAAGATATCCTAATTACAGACAAATAGAGAAGTAGTAAAAAATCACCATAACCCAATGCCTAATAAAAATATTCTTATTTTCTCCAATGATTCCCAAATTTTTTTTAACTTATTTTGAATGTTCCAATGGATGTACTTGATTACAGATTCTGCTATGGAATCTTTGATCAAAACCCGCAGTCACGATAGCCGGGCACACTCTTCTGGTCTCATGGCCAAGGAGGCAGCTGATCATGGAGGCCAAGAGCCACATGTTGCATTTCCTCTTCCTCATCTGGATCCTCCTTTTTCCAGAGAAACATTGTGCCTTGGGTGACCATTCTCAAGAGTTTAAGACCTTAGGCACTCGCCAGTGCCTGTGGAGCAGTTCTCTTCTGCACCTAGAGCCTTGGAAACAATAGTATATGATCAATTGACTCCCAAAAGAGTGAAAAAATGCGTGATATTACTGGATAACCATAGATATTGCCAGTGTTGGTAGGTGCCATGTTCTGGCTCACAGCAATGCTCTGCACAAGAGGACAAAACACTGCCCGGTCCGGTGCTATTCTCACAATCATGGCCGTGTATTAGCCTGTGGTTGACACCCCTGAGTCAATCCATTGCATCAACAGTCTTCCTCTTTTTCGCTGACTCTTCACTTTACCAAGCATGCTGTCCTTTTTTGGGGACCAGCCTCTACCGATAACATGCCCAAATTATGGGATAGGAAGTCTTGACATCTTCAATGAGAGAGCACTCTGGTTGTACTTCTTCCAAGAGAGATTGGTTTGTTCTTCTGGCAGGCCATGTCATTTTCCGTGCTCTTTGCCAACACCAACATGCCTCAATCCTTTGTGGTCTTCCTTACCCATTGTCCAACTTCCACGTGCATATGAGGCCATAGAAATGATCATGGCTTAGGTTAGGTACATCATAGTCTTCAAAGTCATATCCCTGCTCTATATCATAGTCTTCAAAGTCATATCCCTGCTCTTCTAAACTTTAAAGAGAGTGAGCACAGCAAAATTTCCCAATGCAATATGACATCATCTGATTTCTTAAATGTTTCCATGAGCATTGATTGCAAAGTGAAATCCTTAGCCATTCAAACCTAATGTCCACTTATGATGTGATCGATTGATCCCAGTTGCGAGGATTTGAATTTTCTCTTTTTAAATTAAAAATCATTTTATTGGGGGTTCGTACATCGTTTTTCACAATACATAAATAAACATACTGTGCCAAGCACCTTCACATGTCCGCTGCCGTTATCATTCTCCAAACATCCGCCTTTCCCCTTGAACCCTTGATATTGGCTTTTCCATCCTTTCCCCTCTTCCCCTGCTCTCCCTTCCCCACCAACCCTCACTAATTTAGAAATTATTATTGTTCTGTCATATCTCACACTTCCCGACCTCTCCCCCAACCGACTCCTTTGCTGCCCGTTCTTCATATAGGAGCTTATGTGTATATCCTTGCAGTTCATTCCATCTCTCCACCCCACCTTCTCTCCATCCATCCAGCAGCTCTCATCGCACCACTGGCCCTAAGGGGATCATCAGTCTTGGTTTTCCCATACTTCCAGCTCCCCTCTCTACTAGTGTACCTTCTCCAGTCCATCTGGATTTGTAAGGTAGAGTTGGGGCCATGAGAGTTGGGGGAGGAAGACTTCAGGAATTAGAGGAAACTTGTATGCATCATCACTGCCCGGCTGCACCTTGACTGCTCTGTCTCCTCCCTGTGGCTCCCCGGTAAAGGGGTGACCAATTACCCACCAGTGGGCCTTAGGTCCCCACCCTGCTCTCCCCTTCATTCATAATGATGTGATTCTTGTTCTTTGATGTTCTATACCTGCTCCCTTTGGCCCCTCTTGATCACACAGGCTGGTGTGCTTCTTCCATGTGGGTTTTGCTGTTTCTCCACTGAACGGCGACTCATTTATCTTCAAGTCTTTGAGCCTCCAGACAGATTTGAATTTTCTTTATATTGAGTTGTAATCAATGCAAAAGGCTATAGCCTTTGGTTTAGATTAGCAAATGTTTCAAGTCTTCCTCATTTTCAGGAAACGAGGTTGGCTATATGCATTTTGCAGGTTATTAGAAAGCCTTTCTCCAATCCTGTCTTGTTTTCTGCTGTCTCCAGTACCATCAGTTCTTGACTACATACTACCTCTTGAAATGGTTGGATCCTTGACTAGCTCTTCATATAGCCCAGTTTCTTGGAATTTTTGCTTACCATATGTTTTGAGTAATTATGGTAACAGGGTGTGGCCCTGACATATTTTGTCTGCTTTTAAACCATAAAGTATTCCCTTGTTCTGTTCAAATGATTGCTCTTGCTCCAATGTACTGGCTCGACCTGACCACAATGAAGTGTTCTGGAATTCCCATTTATTCAGTATTATTCTTAGTTTGTTATGATTCACCCAGTTGAATATTGCATAGTAAATAAACACAACTAACCATCTTTCTAGTGTTCTCTGCAGTCAGCCAAGATCCATCTGATGTCAGCAATGCGATCTCTTGTTCTAAATTTTCTTCTTACTTCAACTTGAAATTCTAGCAGCTCCTCTGTCCATGTACTACTGCAACCTTTGCTGAATTATCTTCAACAAAAATTTACTTGTGTGTGATATAAATGTGGAAGAGACATACCTTCCATATTCTGTTGGGTTACCTTTTTTGGGAATGGGTACAAATATAGATCTCTTCCAGGTGGTTGGCCAGGCTTCCAGATTTCTTGGCATAGATGAGTGAGGGCTTCCAGTGCTTCATCAGCTAGTTGAAACATTCATTTGGTATTCAGTCAGTCCCTCCAATCTTGTTTTTTATTAATGCCTTCAGAGCAGTTTGGAATTCAGTACTGTTAGTTCTTGATCATATAATACCTCTGAAAATGGTGGTGTGTTGACTCGTTCTTTTTGATACCATGACCCTGTGTGTTCCTTCCATCTCTTTTTGATAATCCCTGCATTATTCAATATTTTGTCCCTAGAATCGAATCAATCAATATTATAAACCGAGACCTGAATTCTTTTTTCCTTTCAGCTTAAGAAACATTGAGTATGTTCTTCCTGTTTAACTTTCTAATGATGGGTCTTTTCACATTTCCATTCAGCTCTTTTATGTTATCCATGCTCTCATTTTCTTTAGCCACTCTATGATCTGGAGCAAGTTTCAGAGTCACTTCTGACATACATTTTGGTCTTTTCTTTCTGTCTTGTCTTTCAAATGACCTGTAGCTTTCATCTTATATGATGTTCTTGTCACCCAACAACTTGTTTGTGTCAAACCTGGTCTTAAGAAGGGTTCAAGGGGCTGAGCCCCAGTGGCGTAGTGGTTGTGCGCGGGACTGCGGCCCACTGGGACGGAGGTTCAATTCCAGCAGTGGGGCTGGGCCTCCTACTCCCACCACCGAGAGCAGTGATGCCCAAAAAAACAAAACAACAAAACAAAACAAAACAAAAAAAGAAGGGTTCAAAATTCAGGGGAGTTTATGCACAACTATTTTGGTTCTTTTGTCTTACTTCAATCTGGAAATACTGATGGTGTGTTCCAAAATAATGCTGGTTTTGGTAGTTAATATCGCGCTTCTCTATGTTCTCTCTCCCCAATGCAATTAGTTTGATTCTTGTGTATTCCATCTGGTGAGATCCAGATGTAATATCCCTTTGTATGTGGTTTAAAGAAGTTATTTGCAAAGAAGTCATCATTAGGCTTATAAAATTCTATCATGTAATATCCAGATTCCTTTCTGTTTCCAAGGTCAAAGTTCCAACTACTGATTCTACATTTTTGTTTCCAATTTTCTCATTTTAATCACCAATTGGTTACATGCTTGACCAATTTCAGACCAATTGAAGAAGTTGGTAGAATCCTTCAATTTCTTCACCATAACTTTAGTGGTTAGTGCATAAACGTGAATAATAGTTGTATTAACTGGACTTCTTTGTAGGCATATAGCTATTGTCCCCTCACAGAGCCTTATAGGTGAATAGTGTTTTTGACACTGCGTGCAACTTTGTTCCTCTTGGATTTGTCATCCCAAACAAAGTAAACCGCATGATTTGCTAACCCCAAAGAACTACACCAGTCCATTCCAACTCTGTAATGCCTAGAATATTGACCCTGATGTGTTTCATTTCATTTTGGAGAATTTTCAATTTTCCTAGACTCATACTGTGTACACTAGTATCAACTATTTGTAGCTGTTTCTTCTCACTGTGAATCATATCCCATTTACAAACAAATGTCTTGAAAGTTTTACTCCATCTAAAGCATGTGGTCAGCTCCACTGGGCAGGGCAGCCTGTGGCAGTCATCTGCTTATGTTAATTTTATGATTGAAATGTAGGGGTGGAGTCTAGCCTGTTAATCTGGAGATAGCCATTTAGTAGCCAATGAGGCCTTTTTGTGGGCATGGCTTTCACCTCAGACTCCTGGGAAATCTCGCAATATCTCCCTCATGAAGATGAGAAGCTATCTTCCCCAGTTGTTGGGAGTTAGTCTCAGAGATGATTAATCATGGACAAGACAAGCTGGCAGCATTTGAGAAGCTGGAGGAACCGGTGGAGAGACCACACAGCTTTGCCCTGATGGAGCCAGACCTCTGAAACTGGGGCGGCCAGATGGAGACCTCTGCCAGTGATGAGTTGTTTCTGCTGTTGATGGACCCTGAGCCCTGGAGGCGAGCTGCCCTGCCAACGCCGGGATTCTGCCCCCACTGACCTGTGACTTCGTGAGTCGGAAGAAGACTTTATAGACTGATTTCGTGCATATGGGTTAATATCGGACTCATGACTTTGAACTGGACGGGGCTGCGATGCTTTCTCCATGTCCCATTCCTTTTGTATATAAACCCTTTCCTTACATCGATATGCGTGTCCTTGAATTTGTTCCTCTAGTCTACCGGGACTAACACACAGCCCTTCCCCAGGTATGTGTCGAGCACCTTCAGCCCGCAGGGTTCATCTGGCACCATTATAGCTGACAACACTCTGCTAATGCACACCCCCTGTGCATGGGTGTGCGGTGGCTAATCCCTCTGGAGCGGACAGTCTGCTCCGCCTTTGGGCACTATATGTGACAGTGCCCTGCTGCCACTCAAAGGGATTTTTAGTGGCTAAACCTTCAGAAGGGTGCAGCCCATTCTGCCTTTGTCATCGGGAAGCTCTGCCAAGACCTGTTCACCCATGCATTGACAATAATGGTGACAGATTCTAGCATTAGCACAACATGCCAGCCACCACAGCCCAGCAACTGACAGATCAGTGATGACAAGTACAATAGATAATGACAAGTTCTTCAGATAAGGAGGAAGTGATAGTGAGAATCGACAGTGTTCAGATAAGCTTTTTATTATCTGCCATGTAATAGCTTCTTGTTCAACAAGCTAAACTATGACCATTAGGAGGAAATGGGAGAGGAGAGAGGGAAGAGAATACCAGGGGGTGAGGGTGGGGTGGGAGGGGGGGCTGCCCTTGAGCCTAGACTCAATCTTAGGTACACACATTCTATGTATCTGTTGAGTAGAATTTACCCCTGGACTGATTTCAGTGTCACTTTCTTTACCAATAGCTTGCTAAAATGTAGTTCCCTATTCAACTAAAGAACCCAGTTGGCTAAATCCCAGTTGAGCACTCCTTCCACTCTCCTGTTGGGGCCCAGCTGGCCACAGAGGTTCTGACGGGGAGTTGCTGAAGTGGGAGCGCATAAATACTGGTCAACGCTCGTTGCAATTGCGTAGAGCCCTACCCAAAGCAACCGTGTAGGGCAGAGTAGAACTGGCCCGTGCCGTTTCCAAGGCTGTAAATCATTACGAAAAGCAGGCTGTGCTCTTTCTGCAGCAAGAGGGCTGATAGGCTCGAACAGCCAACCTTCGGGTGAGTAGCCACGTGCTTCAGCTGCCTCACCGCATCTAACTCTTGCTGCCATAGTCAATGCTCACTAAAGTCACCCTTCTGGGGGGTTCCAAGACGACAGCTGTTTACAGAAACAGGAAGCCCAGTCTTTGTGTCTCAGAGCTGCTGGGGATTTCGAACTGCCAGCCATGAGGTGTGTAGCCCAATTCCTAACCATTATGCCACCAGGGCTCCCCAGGATACCTTACCTACTGGCAGCATATGTAAAGGGACCACATGCAACTGCGGGGATGTGCCAAGCCCATTTCTGCAAGCAAGAGTGGGAGACGCTGTAGAAGAGAGAGAGAGGAAGGAAAGACACCCGTTGCCACCAATAGTCATGGTGACCCCACCCATGAGTGCATAGTAGCCTTGCTCCATGGGACTTTCCTAGCTGTGAACGTCTGGAAGATCATCGGGAGCCTTGAGCTGGGTGTGAACCACAGTTCAAATCTGAGCTCATAAGCTTTTAGACCACCTTGAGCAGCAGTTCTCAACCTGTGGGTCGTGACCCCTGTGGGGTTGGATGACCCTTTCACAGGGGTGGCTCAATTCATAACAGGAGCAAAGTTACAGTTAGAAAGTATCAAGGAAAATAATTTTATGGTTGGGGGAGTCACCATAACATGAGGAACTGTATGACAGGGTCGCAGCATTAGGAAGGTTGAGAACCATTGACCTAGAGACTTCTGGAAAACACTTTCCTTGGTAGTACATCTTGGTGGTACAAGTGGAATAAGGGCAGCAACTGCAAGCAAATGCAAGCTTCACATGGGGAAGCTGCTGGATAGTCCTCTCGGCGGCACAGTGCGCAGTCTCTCATTCTCTCTGTCTCCCATGAGCCTGGTGCTCTGCTGGGCACTTTTGGTCACCTTGTGGCTGATTCCTTTACTAGAGTAAAGAAGCGCTGGGCTGGTCACTCCAGCCGCTCTCCCAAGGAGCTCTCCGATGCACAGGGGCTGTAAAAGGAGAGAAGTGGTCTGTCCACTTACCTGGCCCGCCAGGTTGAAGTAAGAATGGTTGGTCAGATTCACGGGTGTGGTCTTAGTGGCCTGCGCTCTATAGTTGACCACGAGCTCCCCACCCTCCACCGTGTAGGTCACCCAGACCTTCAGCTCTCCGGGGTAGCCCTCCTCACCAGCTGGACTGACCCGAGAGAACTCGACGCCATTGGGCAGCACTCGAGGGGTCCAAAGGACCTAGAAGTTAGAGGGGGAAAAAAATAAAATTTTGCTTTTAAAGCTGCTTGATCATTCCAGTTTGAAGCTAAATGCCACATTTTAATATTTAAAGATAACCAAATGTAGGAAAGGAAGTGGCTATATCAATCATTAGAATTTTTGAACAGCACTCTGGATTTTAAGCACTAAAAAATTTTAAATACCAAATGGTGCTTGAGAGAGGGGGATGAAACATGTTTTTCTCTTGACCTACCCACATTCTTCACACTGTTTCTTATTCCTTTTACATATATATACATATATATATATGTGTATATACAATAGATCTGAGATGAACAGTTTTATATGCCAAGTGAGTCCTGGTGGCGTAATGGTTACCTGCTGGGCTGTGATACTCAGGGTGGATGGTTCAAAACCACCAGCCTGCTTGTGGGAGACAGACAGGGCTATCTCTTCCCCTAAACAGGTCCAGTCTCAGTTCTCCCCTGTCCTGTGATGTCGCGACGAGTCAGCCTCAACTCGATGACGGTGACTTAGGAGTTTTTGGAAAACTGCTAAAAAGATTTTTAAAAATCAGGACTGGCTGTTTACACCGATGATTTTGTTGTGGGCGCCACTCTCCTCCTTCGTTCAGTGAGGGGTTTCATTCAGAGTCTCTGTTTCCAATAGATGAGGTGCAGCCAGACTCTGTTATTCCAGACACATTTGCAGGCCTGAGAGTCCAGGCTCTATGAGGCCAGGCTCTGCCCACCGGCTCCCAGCAGGTCTTTGACTCCCTCTAGATGATGTTCTATTTGCCAGAGAGGAAGCCCAGCGGGGAGGGAAGCCTCTGCCTGCACCTTCAGGGACAGCAGCTGGTATTTGTAACAAAGTCATTGCCCTTGGGAAAATTAATTTTACACCCTAATTATCTTCCAGACATCTTGAAGGTCCCAGACACTGAAAATGCGAAGCCTGCCACATGTGCAATAAAAAAAATCCTGAAAAAACAACCGTCTCCCCCCCCCGCCCCGCCCCCCAAAGTGGGACATTTCAGGACTCAGAAATTTTAGGACCATTTGATTTGTCCACAACTTGTTATCTAGTGTTACTTCTTCAGCAAAAGGATACAGGGGGAAGATTTGTGTGTTAGCACGCCCAGATCACTATGATCTCTATTCACAGCAGGATTGCCTGTCCCTAGAGTTTCTAAAGTTCCAGAAATTGTGCAGCTCCAACACGCTGGATTGGCACCATGGCTACCACAAGGGGCTCAAACCAAAGGACCATCGTGAGCACGGTGCAGGACGGCTGGCGTTTCATTCTGTCACTCACGGGTCACTGTGAGTTGGAACCAACTGGACGGCACTGTGGTTCCCCGTGGTGTAGGGGTCTGAGCAGCCGGTTGCTAACCGAAAGATCATTGGTTCGAGCCCATCAGCCACTTTGTAGGAGAAAGACGTGTCGGTCGGCTTCCATGAAGGTGTATGGCTTCAGAAACCTTACCAGGCGGTTCTCCTGGATGACCCTCTGAGGGTCACCCAGAGTGGCAACCGACTCGATGGTAATGGGGTTTGATCTGGGTAGACTTAGCCAGATTTCTAAGCCAATTCAATTCAGAATGGCTCAAATACCATTTTTTAAAAAAGTGTTCATACGACTGGGAAAAAAACACATACTTTGAAACCCATCAATCATTCTATAAGTAAAACACGGGTAAGTCTAACACTTAACAATAAAATGGATCAAACAACCCTCCACCAGCAAAGTTGAGGACGGAAGCTGACAAAGGCTTCTGCGTTGAAAGCAAACACTACGTAAGACAGTGTTCACCTGCTGCTGCTCATGTGCCTGGGCTCCAAACCCTCAGCGGTCACGGGGCGGAACGGGATGGGGAGAAGAGCTGATACCAGGGGATCAAGTAGAAAGAAAATATTGGGAAGTGAGGATGGCAACACATATGCAAATGCACTCGATACAACTGATGTAAGGATTGTTTGTAAGAGCTGTATGAAACCCCAAAAAAAGGATCTAAAAAAAAAATCCTTCAGAGGATTCAAAGTCTTTCTCTACGTCTGCCTAGGCCACTTCACAGCCATTTTAATTAAAAATATGAAATTGCTTTTAAACACATATGTATGTTGTTTTCATATGAAATCAATTTGTTTAATTGAGCATATTAAATGGAATGCCATCCTTCCTGCAAGGGCAGTTCCAATCCCACCTTCCTTGTGTCAATGACCCCGGCCATACCCAGTTCCTATAGCGCGCTGTTGGCCTGTACACTTTGGGGCCTGTGGCAACTCGCCATGACAGTTTTGCAAAGGGTCTATTTCCCTCACCAAATCATGAGCCCCGGGATCACAGGGCCTGCTTTGTACCTCCCTCAGTTTGGTATCCCGAGTCCTGTTAGCTCTTTGGTTCAAAGAGGGCTCCAGGGGGTCTGCTGAATTGAAGGAAAGACACATTTACTTCCTTACCGAGAAGGAAGAAACACCTTGGGAAAAATCGCAGTGGAGAGGACGGTAGTGTCTTGAGGCTCCTCTGAGCATCCCTGTCCAAACAGAGTCAGGTTTTACTTTCTCTGCTTGGGTTTGGCCTCACCTGACACATTCTAGAGACCCAGTGCCCCAACACTGGCAGAGCGGTCCCCACTGTCTGCCTTTGTGCTCTCTCCAGCCTGGCAAGCCCCAGCACTGAGCAGAAGAGAACAAACGGCTAGGAAGGTCTGAGTCCAGGCAGAAAGCAGTAAGCTGCTGGGAGACGAGAAACAGAGTGCCCGGCTTCCTCCATCAGGCCCCAAAGAATGCTTGTTCCTGGCTTCTCTGCCTCCGCTCCAGGATCTAGTGTCATTGAAAGGAAATTTCAGTCTCACACGATCTCCCTCACAGTTTGACATGAGGCAGAGTCACAGGGGTGCTAACCTGGATGGAGACAAGACTTAGTCGCACAGACTAAGAAGCAGGGTGGCTGGAATGCCTCCCTCAGAGATAAGGTGTCGAGTCTGCATGTTTTCCTACTCTTGTTTTCCAGGATTCACTTGGAGAATGGGGGTTTTAGTAGGGAAAGGGCACTTGAAAACTTGAAGCATGGAAGGGCTGGGCAGGCTGGATGCAGGTGAAACCACTCTCAGAAAGGGTCTTTATGGAAGTAAAAACGGGGTGTGCCGTGAAGTAGTGATGAAGCACACAACTTTTCTCTAGTTCTTGAAGGCTTCCTCCCTCCAACTATCATGATCCCAATTCTACCTGACAAATCCAGTGGGACTGGAAGAGGTACACTGGTGCAGACGGAACCTGGAATTACAGGGAACCCAGGACAGAAGAACGCCCTCAGGACCAGTAGTGAGAGTGGAGTTACCAGATGGGTGGAGGGAAGGTGGGGTAGAGAGGGAGGACCACTTATAAGTATCTACACATAACCTCCTATCTGGAGGACGGACAGCGGAGGAGTGGGAGAGGGGAGATGTTGGGCAGGGTAAGATATGACAAAATAATAATAATAATTTATAAACTATTCAGGGCTGGTCGGGGTGAGGGGTGTGGGAAGGGAGGGGAAAAGATGCAAAACTGATGTCAAGGGCTGAAGTGGAAAAGCAGCTATTTGGAGAATGATGATGGTAGCAGGCACGTGAAGGTGCTTGGCCCAGTATATGTATGTATGTATGGTGATAAGTGATGTACAAGACCCCAATAAAATGATTAAAATTACACACACTAAAATGGGTTGTGTTAGATTGGGAGTATACAGCGCATCCTTGGGGAAACCAACCTGTGGAGTGTAGGAATGTGGGCTTCGGGCCTGGCAGACCTAGTCATTCTACTCGGGAGTTGTGTAGTCTTGTGGGAATGCAGATTTCTCAGAGTGACAACAGGGTCCTTGACCAATTGACTCCCGATATTGCTGAAGACAAATGGATACAGAGGCAAACAGAGTAGAAGAAACGATGGTGCCCAGCTACCAAATGATTGAATGTCTGGGGTCTCAAAGACTTGAAGATAATCGAGTCGCCATTCAGCGCAGAAACAACAAAGTCCACGTGGAAGAAGCACACCAGCATGTGTGATCACGAGGGGCCGAAGGGAGCAGATATCGAGCACCAAAGAACAAGAATCACATCATTACAAAGGAGGAGGAGAGCAGGGTGGGGACCTAAGGCCCACTGGTGGGTAATTGGTCGCCCCTCTACAGGAGAGTCACGGGGAGGAGACAGAGCAGTCAAGGGGCAGCCGGGCAGTGATGATGCATACAAGTTTCCTCTGGTTCCTGAAGCCTTCCTCCCCGTCCCCCAACCATCATGGTCCCAACTCTACCTTGCAAATCCAGATGGACTGGAGAAGTCACACTGGCATAGAGGGGAGCTGGAGATATGGGGAAACCAAGATGGATGGGCCCCTTCGGGCCAACGGTTAGATTGGAGATACTGGAAGGGTAGAGAGAAGGTGGGGTAGAGAGACGGAACCAACAGCAAGGATACACACAAACTCCTATTTGAAGGACGGGCATCAAAGGAGTGGATTGGGGGAGAGGTCGGGCAGTGTAAGATATGACAGAACAATAACAATGTATAAAGTATTAAGGGTTGATGGGGAGGAGAGACCAGGGGAAGAGGGGAAGGGATGGAAAAGCCGATACTAGGGGCTAAAGGGAAAAGGCGGATGATTGGAGAACGATAATAGAAGTGGACATGAGAGGGTGCTTGATGAGTATGCTTATGTATATATTGTGAAAAACGATGTATGAGCTCCCCAATAAAATGATTTAAAAAAACAACAGGGTCCTTGGAAGTATTCGAGACACTATGAATGTCTTGTTTCGTTGGCAGGGGGACCATTCTTTACCTACTCTCCATTGTGCCTCAAGTCACCCTGATCCCATTGATCCATTTCACCTTTGGGCTGTTTTTAAGAGCTCTTTCCACTGCCGTCAAGTTGATTCCGGCTCATAGTCACCTAAGAAATAGGTCAGCAGCGTAGAACTGCTCAAAGCATTCCCAGGGCTGTCACTCTTTATGGAGGTACACTGTCTTGTCTTCCTCCCAAGGAGTGGCTGGCGGGCTTGAACCATCAACCTCTTGGTTAGCAGCCCGATGTTTTATCCATAGTGCCACCAGAATTCCTTTCTGTGAGATAGACAGCGTTGTTGGTCCCGGTTGAAGGGTGAGAAAGGTAAGAAGTGGAAGTTAAGCTAACCTGCCTCAAAGCCTTGGGAAAGTCATCCCCTGCCCCGCCTCAGACCTCTCCTAATTCCAGAACCTCTGTTCTTTCCCTCCGGGGCCTCCCTTGCCTGTTACTGCTCTTCCCAGGCTGCAGTAGCTCTAAGGCGGGGATTGTGCCTGGCAAGCAGATGTGCGCCTATCTGCGTCTTTTGTGAAGTGGGTCTGGTGGGAACTCTGCCAGCTGTTCTGACTCACCTTATCAAACCCTCTGAGTCCACCATGGAGACTGTTGGGCCCATTGTTGATGGCCAGCTTGTACTCCTTCCCGGCCAACGTGAAGGTGCCTTTGGCAATTCGGTTGGCCACCCTTCCGACGACGGCTCCAAAGTAGGGCTGCTTCTGGAAATACCCTGCAAGGATGTGGAATGTTAACATGTTTTTAAGACTTTAAACCACACGTGAGGCTCACGCTGCTGCCTATCACAGCCTTCTGAGGGATGCTGCAGGCAGGAGCAGCTTGGGCCAGTCCCAGGACAGTGGAGGCAAGGAAAGAGGTGTTTGTTTGTTACCCAGGCTCTTTACCCCTTCCCAAAGCGGTTCATGTTCCTGGTGAGAACGTTAAGAACTTCATAAAGCACAATGAAGAAACTTAAGTCCTCTAGAATCTAATCACCGGAGAGCAGCTCTGGTAATATTCTTTTACATATCCGCCTGGTCTTCTATTACATGCAGGCACGTACTTTCATTCGTTCTTGGTAGCACATTGGGATCTTGGTCTACATGCCACCTTTATGCTGCTCTGAAAACTGTTCTGTTTTCTTCAGCCAGACTTATGCTTTAGTGTAGTCTTGAGAAGCAACTGTTTTATCCTTTTTTTTCCTGCTCTTTTCACATTTTCAAAGAAGGTATACAATTAATTCGCAAAAATGCCCTCTAAGGAGATTGAAATCATCCGCATTACATAGATTAGTATAACGGAATGAAATAACGCATGCCTGGTTAAATTTAAATTTCAAATAAATACGTAATATTTCAGCAAATGTATGTCCCCAAGTGTTACTTGAAGTATAAATCTGTCAGTCTGCAGAATCTTGGTGACACAATGGTCATGAGCATGGCTGCTGACCTGCAGGTGAGTGGGTTGAAGCCATCAGTGGCTCCAGGGGAGAAAAGACCGGGCCTCTGCTCACGGCCTCAGAAACCCACGGGCATGTCTATCCCGTCGGCACTCCGTGTGGGAACGGATTCAACTGCACACAGTCCTATGTGCACATTATAGACTTATAATTAAGAAGACACGCTTTGTGTGTATGCCTAATACAAACTGTTCTAATTCTTTTTTGGGGGAGGGGGGCCAGACATCACTGCCCTCTGGTGGGAATGGGAGGCCCAGCCTTGCTCTTGGAGAGCTGCTGTTGGATTTGAACTACCAAGCCAGTGGGCCGCAGTCCCACACTCAACCACTATGCTACCGGGGCTCAGCCCCCAAAGTGTTCTAATTCTTTAAAAAAAAAAAAAAATCATGGAGGTTTTGATGAAAGCTCACACAAGGCACCCTCAACGGTTTCTAACCATCTTAATATCTATCTGAAATTCAAATTTAACTGGGCAGTCTGTATTTTTATCTGCTACATTTGGCAAGCTAAGAAAAGACTAAACCATGAGAACGTTCCTACTGGTCCTCCTTTCTGATGGTAACCACGGGTAACAGCTCGGCGTGTCCATTCCCAGTGAGTTTCCTTGCTTTAATCCATCCACAAATATAGAAACGGACACCTAACATATATAAAGAGGACCATGCTACGCACATTGCTTTGCAAAAAATTTTTTTTCATTTATCAAACATCTTCAGATCTCTCCATGGCACCATATGATCTGTTGAACATCAACTACTATCTTTTTTTTTTGCTATAAGAAGCAACAGAGGGCTGAGCCATGGTGGCGTAGTGGTTGAGTGCGGGACTGAGGCCCACTGGCTTGGCGGTTCCCATCCAGCAGCAGCTCTCCAGGAGCAAGACTGGGCCTCCCACTTCCACCAGAGGGCAGTGATGCCCCAAAACAAAAACAAAAACAAACAAAAAAGAAGCAACAGAACTAGGGATATCCTTAGTTCAGGTGTTCATACACTTAATGTACATCACACAGGATGTTCCAGTTACTTCCTTAAAAAATATTTTACTGAGGTTTTGATGAAAGGTCAACCAATAAACCAACCCTCCCCCCCCCCCAATTTCTACACGTTTGTTCAATCCTGGACATTGATTACATTTTCCATATTTTGTCAACATTCTCATGATTTCTGCTCTGATTGTTCCTCTCTGCTCCTTCCCTTTCAGTTCCTCTGTCTGCTATAATCTTTTAGTTTAATCAACAATGGAAAATATTAAGGTTTGGAGATAGAGTTCAAAAAAAGATTACTTTCTACATGGTTTTACACTTAGACACCCTCATAACTCTATCCCCCTTCCCTGTGACACACCATATTGCCCTGGTGTACTGCATGTCAGCAAACAGGGAACTCTCTCTACCACGCCGAGGGGTGCTAAGTTACAGGTCAGCAGCTCCATTTACCCACCAGGCTGGGTACAAATTAATCATTTTCTTCCAGGCCCTTCCTGGTTCACATCCTGGCTAATATCTCAGGTCCCTCTAGTCTTGCCTGCAGGCTCGCCACAATAGTCAACCCTACCTCCTTTCCTAACCCCCCTCCATTCTACACGTAGATCACCAGGCCTTTCTCCGAGGCCTCTCCTGAGGAGACTCGAACCTCCATCCTTTCAGGTAGCAACCAAGCTTACTGGTCATTGTCACTATCCAGGGATTCCAGGTGGGGCAAAGGAGAGAGGAAAAGTTTGGTTTGTTTTCCTGAACAGAGTGCTGAGTAGAATAAAGGAGTCAATACCTAACAATAAGGTATGTCACGTTCACACCTCTACATTCCAAGGGCTTCCATTATGATATTCAATTCAGAAAGCCCAAACCATAGTCATCGTGCCCTAAGGTTTAAAATAAAATTATGCCTCCTTATCCTCAGTGAAGACCCTTAATCTGGGATGTGACCTTTCTTTGGCTTTGTGAGGAAAACAAACTTTAACTGTCAAGTATACAAACCATTTTAGAAACTGTTTTTTACATAGTTGCTGATAGTCCCATATGGATGTATGCTTTTTTTTTTTTTAAAAAAAGGTGTTCACAAAATAAAATAAAAACTTTCTTTCTACCAGATGTATATGTTCAATGCTCCATATAGTTGGAGAGTAGACTTACTATTATCAGAAATGTAAAATGTCAGACAACAAGATAGTCAGTAAGTGGGGAGAAAGTACACCTAATTTTCTACTGGGCAGGACTGAAAGGTGCCTGATTTACCTTTTCAGAAGTCTACAGAGGAAAGATATCATTTTCCCTTGAAGAAATGGAACCAGACTAATCTCTCATCATAGCAATCACCCAACCAGTTTATATAATCTATCTGGGAAATTGCAAAGAGTTCATATTTAACCTGGCAGCTAAAAAAGGTTCATGTTGCATGAAACTATCCATGCTTAGTGGCTTCCTGTGACTAAGAAGGTTATGGGGCACATGGGAGTGTCAAATAACCGTTCATCCTGTCACTTTTACTATTTTACATGGTTTTCTTGAGTTTGTGTGATATTAATTTTTCAGTAAGTAATCTGTGCATATGGTATAAAACTCAGATATTTTAAGAGAATATATAGCGAGCAACTCAAAAACAGAGGGTAAGAATAATTGCATAACTCAAAGGATACAACCAATACCCCTCAACTGTCAACTTGAATAAGTGTGAGTTTTTGCTGTGTGTCTTCTCAACAAAAAATTCAACACAACAAATCCTTTTTAAAAAGATGATAGAGTGAAAAGGAATTCTTCTTCCCTTGCTTTCCAGCCACCCAGGAGTCTATCCTAAGGATTAGAACTCTTACCCATTTGTGTTGACGTGGGTCTTAGCACATGATTGACAAAGACAGTGGCTGAACGTCATTTCAGACTATTCTGATAGACAGTGATGCTTCCTGTTACCACATACATGGAACCTTCTATATCTTTGGAAATCACAAAAGAATCTACAACAAACTGAAAGATGGGGTCTTAAAAAGGGAAGGATGGTTTGCTTACAACAACCTCAAAGATAGAGGAACATATTAGGAAGTATTACTTAATACTTCATCATGAGACTTTCTTTCAAGTTCCTTTCTTTTGAAAACAGTCTGGTTTCCTTTGTAAACAGATAACTTTTACATAAACGATAAGCACAGAAAGAAAACCACCCCCCTGTCCCGTGACCTGGAAGAATATTTTAGATGCTTTGACTTGACCTGGCATTTTGTGAAGCCCTGTGGTCCATCTTCGTGAGCCCCTCTGGTGGAGGGCTGACCTGCTGGGCTGCGATCCGCAGCGTCGGCAGTTCAAAACCACTGTGGGAGCAAGACTGGACTTCCTACGGCTGTCCACTGTGACGGTCTCGGGAACCCACAGGGGCTCGCTAGTCAGCACCGACTCAGTGGCAATGAGTTTGGGGCGTCTTGGTGGAAAAAGGAAAGAAAAGCTACTCAAGAAATGTGTACAACATGGAAAGTGTGAGGAATGACATTGTGTCTCCCGGTGGTGAATTGGAATTTCCTAGAATGGCTCTTCTATTCTTGTGTTTAGAAATCCCACCAAGAGACTGGGTGAGGCCATGTACACAGGTATATGAAACACCTCTAGGGAGGGATGGTCCTTCCACGGAGAATGCAAGAGTCACCATGTTCAACGGACAAAAAGAACCGGCGAAGCATATACAAGAAGTGGCAGAGGCAGTCGAGGCAGTGGTGGCCTTTAGCCAGGCTGCACAAGTTCAGTAATACCGATACCTCACTTTTTGTTGAGTCCAGTGAACCAGTGGTTAAAACAGCACTTGTAATCAGGGTTCTCTTTAAAGTGGGCAACTGGGCAGCCACCCAATGTGGAAATTACAAGTTTGTATTCTTTACTCTTTTTTTCACATTCATCTCTTAACTCAATCTGGTGTTCTAAGCATCTGTAAGAATGTTCATCCCATCCATAGGTATTAGAACAATAGATGGAACCATGGTTGCAATATTTATTCACTTATTATATCTTTGATCAAATACTACTTTTTATTCCCTGGCAGTTTTAACTTCAGGAACGAAACATATAAAAAGTGCCAAACAGCCAGAGGGTGACATGCTGCCATTCATTTCAGCTTTGTGTCACACCCCGATTCTCACAAGATATTCTGCGTGAATTATCTAATTCCTGAAAGTGTTCAAAGAGCTAAAAATATTGCCAGTACGAGGGCTGTTAAGCTCAGCAGAAGTGGAAAGGGTCTTTGATAGGTGAACGTAATAAGTTCAGAGAAGAGAAATTGTCTGATTGTTTCTAATAGAGCAGATACAATGACTACCAACTAATTCAGTAGTTCTCAACCTTCCTAATGCTGTGACCCTTTAATAGTCCCTCGTGTTGTGGTGACCCCCAACCATAAAATTATTTTCATTGCTACTTCATAACTGTCATTTTGCTACTGTTATGAATCATCATGTAACTATCTGATAAGCAAGAGGTATTTCATTGTTGTAAATTGAACATAATTAAGCCATAGTGATGAATCACTGAACAATATGTAATTATATATTATGATATATTTATTTCTAACGACAAATAATGAAATTTTGTCTTGAAGCATGCTGTAGCATGGGTAACACAGTGTTCACACCAGGTACTCATATCGTATGTGGGCATATCTGCATGTGGGCGGACCCCCCTGGAGGTGGGTAGAGGAGTGGTGCCTTGGTTCCTAAAAACAAGGGAAATATGTGTTTTCCGATGGTCTTGGGCAGCCCCTGTGAAAGGGTCATTCGACTCCCAAAGGGGTTGTGACCCATAGGTTGAGAACCGCTGCTCTGAAGCAATGGGATCCCACCTCCTTTTACAGAGAAAAGATGGTTAAGGATAAATCACACAGATGATGCTTGGATAAAAGCAAAGAATATTGCTAGCGAGGATGCCAATCAAGAAGCAATATGGAAATATTTTATTGTTTCTGTCAGGCATTATTGAATATCTTTCATTAATATTTTAAAACTTGGTGTACCTCTTTTATTCTTATTTAATTATTAACTTATGAAATAATGAACTAATTTCGGTATATCGCTCTTGATACTTAACATGGTCATTAGGCATCCCACCACTGAGCGAGGCCCGAGATCAAGAGGCAGGGCAGAGGCACAGTTTCAAGACCATAAAGTAGGGCAGTGGGTGGGCTTTCTGGTCCACCAGACAAGGCTGACTAAAAGGCTGAGAACCAGAGAGCTAGCTAGGCTTCTGGTGTGGCAGAGAAGAGGGACTTGAACAAAAGAATTGTGTCTCCTTAACATTTTCTAACCTGTTAACTTGGGGAAAACCCAAATCACCACTGAGTGAATTCACTCCCGTGCACAGCGAGTCCATTAGACAGAGGAGAAATACTCCTTAGGATTTCTGGGAGTGTAACTCTTTGGGGGAACAGGCAGTCTTATCTTTCTCCTGCAGAGCAGCTGGTGGGGTTGAGCCTCTGGGCTTATGGTCAGTAGCCTAGGCTCCCTGCCCTGTGCCACCAGAAAAGAGCTAATAGAAACAGATGCCCACAGCATACGACTTGCAGTCCTTCCACTGGAGCTGTCAGACAAACGATAGGCTGCTAACTATAAGGTCAGTGGTTCAAAGTCACCAACTGAGAAAATTGGGCCTCTCTGTACTTATAAAGATTTCCAGCCTCCGAAACCTTACACAGCCATGGTTCTGAACCTTCCTAATGCCACGACCCTTTAATACAGTTCCTTATGTGATGCCTTCTCCAACTATAACATTATTATCGTTGCTACTTCATCACTGTCATTTTACTACGGGTATGGATTGGGTGACCCTTAGGTTGAGAACCGCTGTTATACAGGGTTACTGTGCATTGGAACCAACACATCGCAGCTTTTGTTTTTCCCAAGTTAGACTCTCCCCTCGCTCAGGCATTCTACGCCATCTACCCCTTTCTCCTTGGACTTCCCTCGGAGATTGTATACCAGCCATGGAAGCTTTTTAAAAATTCTCTTTCAGCCTAGAAAGTGGTTATGCTATTAACAGAGGGAAGAGGTGACTTGCACTGATACCAAAAAAAAAACAAACAAACCAAACCCAATCAATTTCTGGAGATAGCAAGCGTGAACTACTACCCTAAAAAAAAATGCAGGAGGGAAAGAGGAAGAATAGTAAATGACACACAAGCCAGATACCTTCCTATCTGTGAGGCTCTCGTTACAGGCTCATTTAAGTTACCCAAGAAATCATCCAAGCCACAGTGTGGAAACTCTCAAGTCGATAAGGGCAACCAGAGGGCTGGGAACAAGAGTCCCAGGAATATTCTTTCTTTTTTTGTTGTTTTTTTGGGGCATCACTGCCTCTGGTGGTCATGGGCGCTACCCAGTGCCGCTCCTGAGAGCCGCCAACAGCAAATGTCAAACTCCTGAGGGACAAACAAGACCCCCAGGGTTGTCTGCAGACCTCAAGTCACGAGTTAAGTTACACATGAAAAGAACTTAACAGGCAGTAGGACACTCTGAAAGGAGAACTTCGAATCTCCCCTCTAGCCGATTTTGTCCACACCTGGGCTGACCTATCCCAGACCTGTTGTTCTGCTTAGCTATGGGGAGTGCCCAGAGAAAGCACCTCATTCTTGTCCCTTTGCAGCAAACAGGCCATTTGATTACACATATATGGAACCATCTGATGAAGAGCTATCTCCCCAGATACACTGCAAGCTCCTGGAGGGTGAAACTTGGTCTCACTTTTTGAGTGAATTAATTCAGTTAAGAGTTTTCAAATGCAGAGAAAGCAAGTAATCTCAACTGCCCACAGATTCTAACAGGAGAAAAGTCCACCTTAGTTCCGATTCTTGGCCTTTGGGCGAAGATTAACTGCAGTATCTCTTCTTATGAGGCGCCCTGGTGGCATAGAAGGGTACCCAGTGGGCTGCTAACCACAAGGTTGGTAGTTTGAAACCACCAACTGTTCAGTGGGAGAAAAAGGAGGCTTCCTACTTCTGTAAAGATTTACAATCTTAGAAAATCACAAGAGCACTTCTACAGTGTCTTCTAGAGCTGCTTTGTTAGAAGCCACTCAATGGCACTAAAGTTTTTTTTTTTCCATGAAAACTTTTGTTACCCTTCACTATTCTATAGGTCTGTCTTATCTCAAAACAGGGATTCAGTAAGAGTGCTAAGGTCCAAGACTCCTTTGGCTAGTAGCATCCACTCAGGGAGCAAGACCCTGGCAGTGGCTGGGGGCATGTAGGCACATCATGGGGCAAGTTCTAATGGGGGGAGTGTAGTTTCAATATTATAGAGGGTTTTAAAAGGTATTTGAAAATTTTTCCCCTAATCAAGGAAACGGGTTTTGCCATTTGTTTTATGGCCAAGCCTAGTTGGCTTATTATTCTCAGAAATAAACATTTTCCTGGGTTAGGAAATTTCATCATGAGACTTGAGATATACTGGTTTGGAAAGCTTCCTCAGTTTCTCTTGACTTTAAGGTCCTCAACCTCGTAGGAGGGGAAGGCCGAGGGGAATTGGCCTTGGATAAGGAATCTGGTAATGCAATTCAATTTCAATCCTGGCTGTGCACTCATCTACATGCTGTTTAATCAAGTCCGAGTCTGTAAGATTTTTGTTGTACTGGAACAGGGTTCTGGCTTCGGTTATTATGTACTACTTTTATTTAATGGTGCCTTCCATCTGCCCTGATGCTGCCTGTCACTTCCTTGTGAGCCTGAAAATCCTTTGGTAGAGGCCAAGAACTTCTTGTCAAGTTGCTGTTGTCATCTGCAGACTTGGCTACGGCTTCCTATGTCCTTGAATATGATGTGACGCAACATTTCACTCATTCTCTTCCAGTCCTCTTCCTCCCCTTCTCCCTCCTCGAGAGGGAGGCCTGCGGAGTTACCCTACACCACTGAGACTTTTGAGTGAGAGTTACAAACCAAACGCAGATCCAACACCGGTTGCTGTGGAGTTGATTCCAACCTTGGTAACCCATGGGTTACAGGACAGGACTGTCCCACGGAGTTTTATTGGCTGGAATCTTTTTTTTTTTTAATGTGTGTGTGTGTGTGTGTGTGTGTGTGTGTGTGTGTGTCATCACTGCCCAGCCTTGCTCCTGCAGAGCTGCTGCTGGATTTGAACTGTCAACCCTGTGGGCCACAGTCCCACAAACCACTAAGCTACCAGGGCTCAGCCCGCTAGAATCTTGAAGGAAGCCGTTCTCCTTCTTTCACAGTCCTCCAGGAGGGCTGAAACAGCTAACTTCTAAGGCAAACCGCCCCATCGACACAGACTCCGATTCCAATGACAAAAACCAAGGGAAAAACAAACCCAGAGCCACCGAGCGGAACCTGACTCATAGCAGACCAGTATAGGGGTTCCAAGACCATGTTTTCCGAAGCTGATCACCTCATTTTTCTCCTGTGGATCTGAACCACGGATCTTGCAAGCAGTTCAATGCCTACGCCACGATACCACCGGGGCTCCCATCTGTGCTGGGAGGGCTCATCTCTACACAGTTCAGTAGTTCTTTTCTTTGTTTTTGGAGGCATCACTGCCTCTGGTGGTGGTGGGCGCTACCCAGTGCTGCTCCTGAGAGCTGCCGCTGGGTTTGAACCGCCAAAGCCCCAGGCCGCAGTCCCGCACTCAACCACTTACACCACCAGGGCTCAGCCCTCTGTTTCTTTTCATACGGGCTTATAATATAGGGCATGGAGGGGGCCCCACAGAACAGGCCAGATAAACTCTTTACACACCCTGAATTTCTTGGCGTATTGACTGAGATGACCAGGGCCCCAAGATAATCTGGCAGAAGCAACAACAAAAAGAAAGAAGGAAGTAGAAAGTGCACGTCTTTGATTTTCGTTGTCCAGAACGAGCCAGGGGAAGAACTAGGAGCCACGCCCCCTTATCGCCCGCTCGCCTGCCCCGTACAAAGTTCGCCCGGAGGGCTGGCGCTTCACCCCAGCAGACCTTATCAATTAATCGAGGCGAAATCTGAATGGATAGCCAGATGCAAAGTCCTCATACAGGTAATGTTGTCTTTTTCCAAAATTGCATCGCAAGGGAACTGGAGTCCTCACAAACCCCCGTAGTTTTCCCCGGGGATTTCCCACGTGATGGTGTGAAGGCCAGGTCCGGGGCGCGCTGGGCAGAGTTCAACTCACCTTCCAACTCGGCAAAGCCCAGCACCACGTCCGAGGCTCTCCCCTGCCTGTCCTTGACCTCCAGCGCGGTGATGGTGCAGCCCCAGGAGATGAGGTCCACTTTCAGCTGGTCTGAGCGCAGCTGGAACTTCTCCACAGTTCCTGCCCCGGAGGGCAGCTCTCCAAACACCGCCCGGCTCACCGAAGCCATGGGGGAAACCCTGCGAGCAGCTAGCTAGCTACTCCTGACCCAGCGACAAAGTTGACCAGAGAAAGACCACGTGACCCAAGAGTCCTCCCTTTCCTTGCCTGGATTTAGGGAGTGGCTAGTCTGCAAAAAAAAAAAAAAAAAAAAAATTCCTAGGGGCCGGTCAGATTCGTTTGTTCGCCGGGGCATGACCTGAAGGGCGAATTTCCAACGAGGCGGGCGGTTCTTTTCCTTGGCGAACTCTGGCTGCATTGCATGCTGGAGGTGGTAGTTTGGGGAAAGTGAAATTGCATGATGGGGCCTGTAGTCTTTCGTGAACAAATAAATGTGTCTTGGAAGAAAGCGACCAGACGTCTCTCTTTTTAACAATATAACAAGCTCCCGCGGCGTTTTAAAATTAAAATAAATATATTACAATACTATATTTGTGTTCTATGAACATTTTTGTAGCTCCATATACAACACATTTTTAATCAAGAAACCTCCCTCCCTGTCCCCCCTCCCCACCTAAAATCTGGTCACTAGAGACAAGGATGACAAGGGGAGATACCATGATCACGAAGGTGGTTTTCCTGGGGCGAGGCTTATCCACTGCATTCCGGATGTGCTGACCCCTACGATTTCCCCAAATGTGGGAAACTCGACTGCATAGTGGGGGAAGAGAGAGAGCGAGAGTAGTGGGGGAAGAGAGAGAGAGAGAGAGAGAGAGAGAGAGAGAATTGCAAGACCTGGTCTTTGGACATGTTGTCGAGAGACCAGTCCCTAGAGAAGGGCATCGTGCTGGGTAAAGTACAGAAGGCCCTCAAGGAGATGGACGGACACAGTGGCTGCAATGGGCTCAATCACAGGGACAATTGATGGGCTGGTGCAGGGCCCGGCAGTTTTTTAATTCTGATGTGCATAGGGTCGCTATCGGTGGGAACCAACTCCCGGGCCCCTAACAAGTCATTCGTGAACTGTTCTACCCCCTTCTCTGGCCCAGGGAGCCCTGGTGGAGTGAGCTGCGAAGCACAAAATCAGCAGTTCCAACGCGCCAGACATTACTCCCAGGGAGAAACGTGAGACTTTCTGCTCCCCTAAAGATCTCCAGCCTCAGAAACCCCCAAGGGAAGTTCTACTGGATTCTCCAGGCTCACTGTGAGTCAGAACCCACTAGGTGGCAGTGGATTGGGTGTCAGCCTCCCACATGGTTGTTCTTTTTTTTCTTGTTACAATTATATCGGCACTTTCCCCACGTCTCGTGCAATTCAATAGCGCAATCATATCAAGAAGCACTGTACAGTCATCAACACAACCAATTTTAGCACACTCTCCTCTTCATTTTACTCATAAATGTAAGCATGATTATTTTTTACTGCAGAAAAAATAGGCACAATACGTTCTCCAATTCAATACTTCCTACGTGTATATTTCAGTGCCATTGATTATGCCCTATTAGCCAATCATTATTGATATCCTTTCCCGAATTATTCCAGCACCATTAGCATAAACTGGAACTCCCTCCTAAAAACTCCTCCTCCTTCACTCATGGAAGTCATCGCTCTACTCTAGATTATTTTTGGGGGGAGCATCACTGCCCTCTGGTGGGAGTAGGAGGCCCAGCCTTGCTCCTGGAGAGCTGCTGCTGGATTTGAAACGCCAACCCAGTGAGATGCAGTCCTGCAAACAACCACTACGCCACCGCGGCTGGGCCCTTGCATTCTTTTTTTTAAAAGTAGTTTTCTTGATATAAAAATACATTTCCACTGTGTAGTCCCTTTTAAAAAGGGTTGTATAAGCATCATCACAACCAGCCCTCGTGCTCCCTGCCCCCTGCCACATGTATTGTTTGCTTCCCTCCCGCCACCCCTCCCCCTTGTCCAGAAGCCTTTGCATCAGTTTTTATCTGTATTAACCCGTTCCTTATGTATTTTATAAAGTGGGAAACCTGACATCATAAAAAAGCAAAATGAAGCAGAAAGAAGGCAATTATAATGACAATCATATAGAGATCATAATAACAATAAGTATAAAAAAGAAAAGGATTGTAGAGAGAGAGCCAGACAGGGTTTCATTCTGTTGCCCTTGGGGTTGCTCTGGTTTGGTACTGACTTGATGGCACCTAGCAGCAATGGCTTACCCAGCTGAAGAGCACGCAAGTCTTGTCTGGTTCAAGTCAGGCTTCTCCTGACACGTGGAGGAGGTTGATGACCAAGAAGCAGGATGCTGAAGCGGAGGTGGCTGGCAGTAAAGACTGGTGGATGCAGAGGTGAATGAATCCACTCTCCGTAGTCCCCTGGTGGCTCCTGGGACCAGCAGGCTACATCACAGGATATGGAAGAACCAGATACAAGATCCAGCTCCAGTAAAGGAGAAAGACCAAAGAGAATTCAACTCTGCTTGGTCACTTTCTTCTACAAAAGGCAACATCTCCCAGGAGATGTCATCAGGCAGTGACCCTTTCGACAGGCTGGGCTCCACCCTCACAAGGAGTGTCTAGTTGACATAATTCCTAACCACCACAGAATTACCTGAGGTTTTTTTCAGTTTGTTTTTGTTTTTGTTTTTTGGGCATCACTGCCCTCTGGTGGTAGAAGTAGGAGGCCCAGCCTTGCTGCTGGATTTGAACCTCCAACCCACTGGGCCACAGTCCTGCACGCAACCACTACGCCACCGGAGCTCAGCCCCTGTGTTTTTTAAAAAATCATTTTATTGGGGGCTCATACAACTCTTAGCACAATGCATCCATACAGCCATCGTATGCAAAGCACATTTGTACCTTCGATCATCATACTCAGAACATTTTCTTTCCACTTAAGCCTTTGGTATTGGCTCCTTCTTTTTACACCTCCTCCCTGTTACCCCCTCCCTCATGAACCCTTAATAGTTTATAAACTATTATAATTTTGTCCTGTTGAACGTCTGATGTCTCCCTTCATCCACTTCCCTGTTGTCCATAACCAAGGGTGGAGGTTATATGTAGATCCTTTTTAAAAATATTTATGTAGATCCTTATAATCGGTTCTCCCTCTCTACTCTGACTTCCCTCCACCCTCCCAGTATGACCACTCTCACCACTCACTGGTCCTAAAGGGATCATCTGCCCTACACACTCCATGTTTCTGATTCCTATGTGTACCCGTGTACATCCTCTGGTCTAACTGGGTTTGTAAGGTAGAATTCAGATCATGAAAGTGGGAGGGAGGAAGCATTTTAGAATGAGAGGAGAGATGCATATTTCATTGTTGCTACACTGTGCCCTGACTGGCTCGTCTCCTTCCCATGACCCTTCTGTAAGGGGATGTCAATTCCCCTGCAGATGGACCTTGAGTCCCCAATCTGTACTCCCCCTCATTTATAGTGATATAATTGATTTGTTGGTTTTAAAATGCATATTCAGGGGCGAGTAAATAGCTGGGGGGCAGAGGGGTTCACATCTGGTACACAAGAGGGAAGGCAGCGCTAAGTGCACACCACCACCAAGCCAGTCTCCACCAGGCAGAAGTCAGATACCTTTCGCTCTCTATCCCCTTTACCAGCCAGTCCTCCCTCAGCACTCAACTCTCTTCGTTCATCCACTGCAGTGGTCCCACAGAACTCACAGACAGTCCTCCTGATGAAGAGTGCTTATCAGGGAAGTAAAGAGGTTACCTCTAACCCGGATCAAAAAGTGTTCAGGATAGCATCATCACTCCACAGCAACACCTCTCCTTAGTCAGCAGCCAAGTGTCTTTTTGGTCTTCAGCCTTTCTGTCAGGTGGTCCTTGGCCTCTGTCTTGTGCTGTGGGGTGGGGAGCCTACTTACCACTCAGCCTCAGAGTCTCATGGTCTCTGAAAATCACCTCTGGTGCCTCCACCACTTTAGACAAGGAAGGCTCTTGAATATGCTCCACAGAGAACTGCTCTTCCTTGATGGTCCTGGAAATTTGCTTTCTGTCCTGCTTCTGAGCTCTTTCTCATATATCCAGGGGGCTGACTGACCCCCTCTATTACTGTTGCCCACAGTCTATGTGCATGGTCCCACCTGTGGTAGTTACGTAATGTGGCGCCAACTTGCGGAGGGGTGGGGTCTCATCTGTCAATCAGGTCGCAGCTTGATGAACTCATTTGGAGGTGCCATGGAAAGAAATAGCTCCCTGGAGGCCAGATACATACAGTCTCTCTGCTTGGTCTTCCTGCTGACAAGCCACATGGAGTTATACTTATGCAGCCACAGTCCTGGAGCTGGAAGAGTCACATAGAGACCCATACCAGGGTTGAGATGCTACCACTGACACTGGATCCACAAGACTTCCCACCCCCTGGCCTGCGGTCTTGCTGCATTTAGCGACATTGCATGGCTGCATGAGTCTGAAGAGCATCAGGCATATAGGCTAGTATCGGACTTATGGACTTGAGCTGAACTGGACTGAACTGTTTTCTTAATATACAATTACTCTTTATATAAAGTTCTCTACTATGTACATATGAGCATCTTTGGATTTCTTTCTCTCATCAACTCTAACTAACACATCTCACCCAATCAATCAGTGAGAGTGACAGAGAAATGACTTGAGGAACCATACGTCAATCATTTCACCTCACCACAACAGACCCAAGTAAAGGGAGACTCAAGGATTGGCACTTTCCACAGGCTCCCCGGTAATTCTAATGTAGGTTTATCTGGGACCAAAAGTTGATTCTTCTTAAAAATGGGTTCTAGGAAACAAAGAACTAAGAAAAAAACAGCTAAGGGCTTTCACAGGACTGCCAGATCAAAATGCCTGTGTATTTCATTAACTCTACAGAAGTGCTGGCCCTGGAAAGGAGGATGGTGCTGGGACCTTCCAGGGTTGATTTCCTCATCGCTTTGCATATTCAGCTCATTTTGGCCTGGCATTGCTTTTGGCTTGGTTTCGAGGTTCTTCAGAGAGTATACGACTAGACTGTGGTTTGTGCTGATACAAAACTATGATGAGAACCTTAGGACTGACTGAGACCATGTTCCTGGAATCGGACGCTAATAAAGCACAATAGCCACCTCTCAGAATTTTCTGTCTTTGTAGTTTGAGGAAATATTTAGCATTCTTGCCACAAAGCCTCCATTCTCCATCTCAAAGCTGGAAAATTTTGGAGAGCTCTGGAAAAAGAGAGCTTACAGCAAGCTTCCGTGAAGCACAGCATATAATATCACAAAGACCCAAACAAGCCAAAGGACAGACTGTGCCACACTCACACAATGACCCATAGCCACTCGTGAGTGCTGCTTCGTCAGAGATTCTCATAGATCTGCACCTCTCATCAGCCCACATAACATTTGTGGCTGATTCATACACAGGTCCTTTTGGCAATGCTTTGTTGGCAAAGATGTCTTAAAACTCTCTTCTGTGAGCAGGAAGCCTGCATTTTCTTCTCAGTTGCCAGTTCTTAATGTTCTGCCAAGCTCCTACTATCACAGAGAGAAAGAAGTGCACTTGAGTGGCTAACGCCAAGCATCTCTGTGGAAGATCTTGTTGCTCAGCTTGGTAGGAAATGAGACAGAATGACGTGGCTTTAAGATGTAAGGAGCAGTTCTTGAATTCGTTTCCCTTCAACTTTAAATGGAAACCTATTGCCTCAAATAGAACTACACTGTGCTTCAATCAGCTGTCAGGAACTCACTCACCTTGTTTTTTCTTATCAGAATATCCAATTTTCTTAGCCTCATTGTGATATTTGAAAGGAACAGTTGTGCACTAGACGAAGAAGAAGAAGGAGAGGGAGAAAGAAGAAGAAGAAATCTACATCTAGGGGAAATCTTCACCTGCTAGGTTAGATTGGATGACAAACAAGGGAGTCATCTTGAAAATGAAGATGTGCCAAATTCTAGGGGGTCACTGATTTGCTTATTGATTTATTGGGTAGTGGCTGAGGTAGTAGTTATATGTTAAAGGGAATAAGAATTAGGGCATTTGTGTACAAGAGCATTACTTATAGAGGCTATTTTTTCCTTCAATAAGAGGTGGGCCGGTGTCAGGCTGAACAGGTAAAGAATAAGTTCTGTCCCTCTTCTCAGCTGGAGATTAGTCCCCAGAGCTGAGTGCTTTGGGGTGCAGGAATAATGAGAACTGAGCCCTTAGACTTAAGACACTGCTTCCCAGCTCTGCATAGAAATTAGAGGATGTATTGCTCCTGGATCTGTCAGACTTTGGACTCATAAAGATGACTAAGAAGCCTACATTACTAATAGACTTCCAAACAGGGGGAATTCTCTGAAACTTAATAATAAAATCAACTCACAAACTCAATCTGTCCGTACAGAGACCTTTAATGAATTCTCCAGTCGGGTTGACTCATTGCCACTCTCCTGTTCTCTTTCCCCTTCTCTGGCCTTCGCTGGTACTTATTTTCACTTCTCTTCACTTGGCACGCAGTATTGGAATGGACTTGACAACACCTCACAGCAATAAGTCATAAGCAATAAGCTTGAATCATTCCTTATCTTCTCGGAGTACATTTTCAGGGTTGTTGCTTACTTAACTACTGGACTGGCTCCCTGAGAGACTTTTTTCCTCCCCAGTTGTAGTTTGAGTGAAAGTTAGCAGAGCAAATTAGTTGCCCATTCAACGATTTATACACATTTTGTTTCATGACATGGTTGTAACCACCTCATCATAGCAGTGCTATTCTTACTTCCTCTTTGTGTTCCTCATTTTATTTCTTTTTTGACAATATGCACAGCAAAACATACACCAGTACAACAGTTTCTACATATTGATTATATTTTTCAAGTTATGCAGCCAATCTTATCTTCCTTTACTGAGTTATTCCTCCTTTATTAACATAAACTCACTGCCTTCTAAGTTTCTGTGGTACTTACATAATTTCAAGTTATCTTGATAAATAGAGTGAAGGGGTGGAGTCTATCCTGTCAATCAGGTCACAACCTGATGATGCCTCCTGGTGGCCATGGTTTTCTCATGAGGATTCTGGGAACTTCTCTTCCTCCACGACGGTGAAAGAGATGTCACTCTCTTTGCCTTGGTCATCCTGTTAACAAACCATGCGGATGGAAGCCAGGGCCTTGGAGATGTGTCTACCACCACTGGATCCACAGGCTTATCATCCACCAGCCTTTGATCTTCCTGCATATGCTCCTTGGGTTTGAAAAAGAATTTGAGGTCTATTATTGGACTAATGGTCCAATAATATCCATGGACTAATATCAGACTTATGGCCTTGATCCTGACTGGACTGGGATGTTTTCTCAATATACAATTACTCTTTGACATCAATCACTCTCTTAGCACTCACTTGTCATTGCCAAGAAATTTGGAAGACGGCTATTTGACCAACTGTCTACTCATTTCAAAGTAAGGTAACTCAAAAGAATGCACACATTAGAGAACAATATCACTGGTATCACATGCTAGTAAAATGTTGCTGAAGATCATCTAACAATGGTTGTAGCAGCACATTGACAGGGAGCTACCAGTGGTTCAGACTGAATTCAGAAGGGGATGTGGAACAAGGGATATCACTGTTGATGTCAGATGGATCTTGGCTGAAAGCAGAGAATAGCAGAAAGATGTTGACTTCTGTTTTATTGACTATGCAGGGGTATTCTAATACTTGGATCGTAATAAGCTATAGATAGTCTTGAGAAGAATAAGCATTCCAGCACACTTCATTATGCTCACGTGGAACCTGTCCATGCATCAAGAGACAGCGTGAGACCGGAACAAGAGAGAATGACGTGATTTAGAATCAGGAAAAGTGTGCATCTGGTTTGGGTCCCCTGCTAAATTTATTCACTGTATGCTGAGCAACTAATCAGAGAAGAGTACGGTATCAGGTTTCAGAGGAAGGTTTATGAACAACTTGCAATATGCAAATGACGGAGCCTGACTTGCTGAAAGCAAGGAGGGCGTGAAGGACTGGCCGACGAAGATGAAGGGGTTCAGCCTTTAGTATGGACAACGACTCAAGGTAAAGAAACCAGAAGTGGAGAGGGAGGGAGGAGGGGAGTTGATAACAAGGGCTCAACTAGAAAGTAAAGCTCTAGAAAACGATGAGGGCAACATATGCACAAATATGCCTGGTATACTCGATGTATGGAAAGGTATAAGAGCTGTAAGAGCCTCCAATAAAATGACTCAAGAAAAGAAAAGAAATGGATCAATAGGTAACAACATAATGAACGGGGAGAAGATTGAAATTGCCAAAGATGTTGCCCTCTTTGCATCCACAATCGACGCTCCTGGAAAGAGCGGTCAAGAGCTCAAGAGATGCATTGCCTTGGGTAAATTTGCTGCACAAGACTGCTTCAAAGTACTGAAAACCAGGATGCTGCTGTGAAGACTAAGGTGCATTTGACTCAGACCACAGTGTTTCCATTTCCTTCTATACATGTGGATGTTTGTCACTGAATAAGGAAGACTGAAGAATAACTGCATTCGAATTGTGGTGCTGGCAAAGAATTTGACTGTCAGAAGAGCACACAAATCTGTCTTGGAAGAAAGACAGCCAGAATGCTCCTTACAAGCAAGGAGAGTGAGACTTGTCTAGCTTACTTTGGACATGCTGTTAGGAGAAAGGAGTCTCTCGTAAAGGACAGGATGCTTGGCCAAGGACAGGACGTAGCAAAGAAGAGGCCGACCCTCAGCACGGTGGCTTTTCACAGGGGCTGCAGCAATGGGCTGAAACACAAGAGCTACCGTGAGGATGGTGCAGGACCTGGTGGTGTTTCGTTCTGCTGTGCACAGGGCTGCTGTGGCTCTGAAGGAACTCAAAGGCACCTCATAGAGATGATAGCCACTCTTGGGTAAAGCAGTTGCGAAACAAGTTCTTCCTGCACTCTCCTCTGATTTGAATGTGTTACTGAGGTCATTTTCTCTCAGGGAACAAACATGTTGGGTGAACCACAGGGTTCTCTTTAAACGGTTTAATGCACACTACCAAAAATCGGGGTGGGGAGCCCTGGTGGCACAGTGTGTGACATGTTGGACTGTTCGCCTCAAGGTCAGCAGTTCAAAATCACCAGCCACTCCCTGGGAGAAAGAGGAAGCCTCCTGCTCCTGTAAAGATTTAGTCTTGGGAAACCACAGGGCCCTTTCTCTGTAGGTGTTGGAATCAGCTTTGAATACACACCAGATGGCAGCATCTTTGATGTCCCTCGTGATGGAGATACTTGCAAGGCACTAAGTCTGCTGTCCTCAAGTCGAATCCCTGGGAGTTTAAGAGGGAGAAAGAACTTTTTTAGTTCCGAAAATTATATACTAAGTCAAACTTGCCTTAGGCAAAAGAGGGACTTCATTGGCTAACATGCTTTCACGCTTGTTTGGATCCGAGCTACAATATATCAGTGGAATTATTCCCCCCGCCTGTTTTTTCCCATCCTGCGTAGTCTGCCTAGTGACTTAGTATATTTTCTCATAGTAGCATTCTCAGTATAAAACAAGTTTCTCACTCCAAATGATATGATCATCATTTTTGGTACTGCATTTCACCGGGAAGGCTTGGGTCAAGTGACCTTCTGCTCCACTTACCTGCTATCGTATAGGATTGGAGGAGCCCTGGTGGCATAGGCGCTTACGACACACCGGGCTGATAACCAAGAGGTTAGCAGTTTGAAACCACCAGCTTGCGCTGGGCCCCGCCTTTCATGAGGGAAAGATGAAGCTTTCTACTGTACAGCAGTATAGGCGCAGAAACCACCAGAGGACAACCTGACCCTGTCCTAGAGGTTTGCCGTGAGTAGAGTGAACAGAGAGCAGTGAGTGGTAGGGGTGAGTCAGTCATACCCGACCTACAGACAGAGAGTAATACTGGATGATTCCCGAAGGTCAAATCAGGATGATATTCCCTAAAGGGGTGATGAGCAGACAAAACAACTTGTACCTACCCAAAAGAGTAATGGACCTAAGAATTTCTTTGGAAAATTGTGAACATGTTAGAAGTTGGAAATAGAGATATCGTATACAGGGGATACTTGTAGAAGATGAGACATTTAGAATATTTGGGACCATCAAATAGCTGTGCCACCTCATCTCACACAGGGGCTCTCAACATTTTGTCGGTGGTTCCACAGCAGGTGATGTCACATCCTCTTATCTATTCTCCTCTGATCTTTGTTTGCCTCCACCTCCCCATGGAGGTGGTAGCGATGCAACCTGGTTTGAATCTTTCTCAAACTTTTCAACTGACCAGCTTTCTGCATTTTTTCTTTTCTTTAAAGGATAAGCAATGCGAATGTGCGGGGGAAATGCTCTCTTCACTAGACTTCCGGGAAATGCAAGTCCAAACAATGAGGAGATACCATCTAGAACCCATAACCATAGCCCAGTTAAAAACAAAACAAAAAAACCCAGGGGTTTATCTACTGTTTGGGCAAATAGTGTACAGTCATGTAAGGATTGATTCTGTATAAGTGAGTAATCCAGGTAGTGTGTTACGTAGTTAGCCTACACTTGTTCAAGCTCTCTCTCTATAGTGTTTTTATTTAAATCATTTTATTGGGGCTCTTACAGCTCTTATCACAATCCATGCATCCATACTTGTGGCAGGCACATTTTTACATACGTTGTCATCTTCATGTTCAAAACATTTTCTTTTTACTTGATCCTTGGTATCAGCTCATCTCCTCTTCTTCCCACCCTCCCTTTCTCATGAACCCTTTCTCAATAGTGTTTTAAAAGTTAGTATCATGGGCTAATCCGGTGGTTCTCAACATGTGGGTTACAACCCCGTTGGGGGTCGAAGGAACCTTTCACAGGGGTCGCCTGAGACCACTCGAAAACATATTTTTGATGATCTTAGGAAGAACCGAGACAGTGCTCCTCTACCATGTGCAGACAGGTCCGCCCACATGCAGATACCCATGAGTACCCACCTGTTATCCATGCTACACCATGCCTCAGACAAAATTTCACTTATTTGTCATTAGAAATAAATATCTCAAAAAAAGAAATATTTCACAATATATAATTACATATTGTTTTGTGATGAATCATTATATTCAATTTGTAACAAGGAAAATACATCCTGCATGTCAGATAATGAAATGATGATTCATAACAGTAGCAAAATGACAGTTATGAAGTAGCAATGAAAACACTTTTATGGTTGGCGGTCACCACCACATGAGGAACTGTATGAAAGGGTCTTGGCATTAGGAAGGTTGAGAACCGCTGAGCTCATTAATGTCACTATAAACAGAAGATCCTTATGTTCCAGGGAGATGATGGATAAGACTCTCTACCATGAATTAACAAGGAGGTCTCTAAGGGGAGCCCGAAGCACATAAAAGTCATAGATTTGGGAATGAATTTGGGTCTCATAGTTAATCCTAGCTTCAACATAAGAGCAATTAGTCCTTACAACATGGCCCTGCTGAGTACTTGCCCTCATGAAGGAAACACAGAAGATCTGGATGCTTTTGCAAAGTGTGGTGAAGTAATTAGATGGTGCCTGGCTATCAGATAGAATAATGTGTGGGTTCTTTTAGGCTTTTTTCCAAACAAGCAGCCATCTAAGTGAGATATCAACTAAGTCTACATGGAAGAAACACACCAACATCTGTAATCTAAGGATTGTAAATTATATATGTGATCCAAATCTGAAGGAGGGGATAATATCAGAGTTTGTACGCATAAGGCTATGGTTGACACTTGCAAGATCTGAACAGGGAATAAGCCACTGGTGGTTTTCCTTAAATTGAGGGGTGGGATCAACCTGGCCATCAGACAGAGTATTGGAGAGAAGACTGAGGTAGATAAAAATGATCAATCTGACTTGAAAGGTTAAAATCTTGTCACTTGCTCTCCCCCTCTGATATACTTTGGACTTGATCTGATTTTTAATATTTTCTGGATCTTTTTATATAGGGATTTATCTCTATTGTATTTTGTCATTGTGGATAGCCTTCTTGAATCTTGGTTATGTTTTCCCATGGTTTTCAGTATATGAAGCCAAGGATAGATGAAACTATAGGGACAATTAGAATAAGGTTCCTGGCAGGTACCCTGTGGGCAATCGGGGGTGGGGTTGGGGCAGAGTAAGGGGGAGCTGATATCAAGGAATTCAAGTAGAAAGAAAATGTTTTGAAAGTGATTTTGGTCATGAGCAGAAGAGCCAGTCATAGTTCAGAGTAGCAATGATGAAATATACAACTTTCCTATAGTTCTTTAATGCTCTCCACTGCCTCCCCTCACTATCATCCTAATTCTATCTTATAAATCTGGCTAGATCCGAGGATGTACACTGGTACAGATATGAACTGGAAACACAGGGAATCCAGGACAGATGAGGCCCTCAGGATCAGTGCTAGTGGTGATACTGGGAGGGTGGAGAGAAAGTAGGGTGGAAAGAGGAAACTGATCACAATGATATACATATAACCCTCTCCCTGAGGGATGGACAACAGAAAAATGGGTGAAGGGAGATGTTGTATGATATGACAAAATAATGATAATTTGTAAATTATCAAGGGCTCATGAGGGAGAGGGAGTGGGGAGAGAGGGGAAATATGAGGAGCTGATATCAAGGGCTCAAGTAGAAGGAAAATGACTTGAGAAGGATGAGGGCAGCAAATGTACAAATGTGATTGACACAATGGATGTATGTATGGAATGCGATAAGGGTCGAACAAGCCCCCAATAAAATGATTTTAAAAAGAAGGAAAGTGATTTTGGTAGCAATTGCGCAATACTCCTTGATATGATTGGATTATAGCATCGTATAATGTCTGGATTACCTTCTAATACAGTGGCGTGAAAAGCAAACAACAGCAATAGCAACAGGAAACAGAGGGAAGAAGTGGATTAAGTGTAGAGACACTGTGAGGATAGCAATGAATGGCATGAAATAAAAAGCGTATGAATTGTTGAATAAAAAACCTATCGGCTTCATAAACCTTCACTCAACTCTGGATGAGTACATCTAGAGCTAAAAAAAAAATTAAACCGCATGTAAAGACTTAAGAACACAAAGCTGAAGTTGTGCATTTTAAATTTCCTTTTATATTTCGTACTTCACTAGAAAAATAGCTTGAATGATTACCAGTCTAATTGCTACCAAATTTACCAAAACAATATAAACAAGATTTAAAGAAATTCAAACTTCTAAGAACAAAGAATTGTCTTTCATCATATTTCATTCTCCTCTAAAAAGAGAGAGAAAGATGCTAATATTCTGGAAAGAACTCAGAAGGGGAAACCAACTGGGGATTTTACTCTCCATCCTCCAGAGCACAGAGTTTTCTATCAAAACACAAGGCTGAAGATTAGTCCTGACTGACAATAACACATTTAAATTGACCTTACTCAAAGTCAATGTGGAGAATTCACTCTCATAATTTTGTCATCCAGATTCAGTGGCAGTGCCTTTGGTGTCTGCCATCCATGGGAACTTTTCATCCGGTGGCTTCTTAATGCCTGTGCGACATATGCTCACAGGTCCTCAAGTTAAACTTTTATTGCAGTTTTGAAAATAACGTCTTGTTTTTGAGTGACACTATTTAGTTCCATTTGAATGGTGACTCTTTGATCTCACTGCCATCAAGGCAATTCCACAGGCAATTCCAATGGACGCTTGTGGTACTTTTAGGATCTGGTGTCAACTTGGGACTTTAGAGGATTAAGAGTGAAGGAGTGAAGTCTAGTTTGTCAATCGTTATAGCCAATGAGGCCTCTGTGTGGGCATGGCCTTCTCCTGAGGATTTTGGAAACACCTGCATTTCCTCTTTGGAAGTGGGAGACACTCTGTGTCTCTGCTCCCTCCCTGAGAGACTCTCTACTGATAAGACACATGAAGCTATGCTGATGGCAGTGAGAACTCTAGACATGGAGAAGTCACATGGAGACCCCTGCCAGCACTGAGATGCTTATAACACCAGTGGATCCACAAGACTTCCCATCCGCTGACCTGTCATCGTCCTGCATTCAGCATCATTGCATGTGCTTTGTGAGTCTGAAGAGGACTTTAAAGATTGAAATTGGACATATGAGCTAATATTGGTCTTTCAGACTAGATCTGGACCCTGGCTGAGATGTTTTCTCAATATTCAATTGCTCTCTCCTACACACATATGAGGGCCTATGAATTTGTTTCTATTGTCTACCTGGACTAACACAGCTCCCACATATTGTAAATCTATAACAGAATAGTAAACTTCCTCTTTCTCCCACAGAGTGACTGGAGGTTTTGAATTGCTGGCCTTAATAGCCAAACATACATAAGATGTAATAAACAACAACAACAAAAAAATGTAATAGACATGTCTTACCAAATAATAATGCCAAAAGTTACTCTTTGATTAGTTAGGATTATATTTAGCCACCTTTAGGACAGCTTATAACATATACAAGTCGATCTCTCTCCTAAAATGATTCAAAATTAGGTATAGAGTTTTGAAAGCTAATAGATGACTATTTGGTTGATGCTGGGAGAAGATACAAAACTTCTGACTCAAAGACACAGAATTTTACGACTCATTGCATATTGAGTTCTATGGGTTTCAAGTTAGTGTTGGCTCCTAGGCCCTCAAAGATCTTTGAAGGCAGCACAGAGGCCAAGGTGAGCAATATGCAACCAGTAAATGTGCAGCACAGGTGAGGAACACTAAACTTGGGGAATCTAATACGTACAGTGTGTGAGAAGCAAGCCTGGACTTTTTCTGAGTGATGACATACACATCTCATGTTGCTTGCAGAAAACTCTTCCCTGGGAGATGACTGTGCTGAGAGCAGTCAGTGCCTTGTGTTCTTGGCATACTCAGATGTTCAGAGAGAAGTTCAAGGCCCTGTTTCTCAACAGGTAGTCCTGAACTAGTGTTGCAACTGTGCTCAACATGGACCTCTGGGAGCCAGGCTCCCTCTAAGTTATTGCTTCATTAACCCTAGGATATAGCTCAAAGTCCACTAAGCTGGGCTGCCATGGTGCTGTTCAGAGCTGTAGAATGATTGGACAGTGGGAAGATGGGAGAGGGCAGAAAAGAGACTCGATCTCTTTAAGGAACCATTATGGAAGTTGTACATGTTATTTTTCCTCATACCTCACTGGCCAGAGTTTATTCACATAATCATATCTAACTGCAAGGGGGCTTGGAAAATGAGGAGTCTTGATTCCAAAAGCTTATGCAATTAGTCTTCATGGTAAGGGAGAACAGACATGGGTAAATGATTATCAACCACAATAAGTTGATAGTATTTAAATATAAATTGCCTTGGGATCTTTGAGGGTGGATACTAGCCATCATATTCCTTCTACCCTTCATGCATAACCATGTGGCCTGGTTGTACTGGCCACAGCTAGGTCTCTCTGAGCCCACACCTGCGTTCCATGAAGGGTATCAGATCTACTTCTCATGGCATCTATGTGAGAACACAGATGGTGGGGCATTCCTGAGTGTGGACCTGAGAAATCAAAGGGAGGGGGTCAAGAAGAACTCTAGCTGAAGATAAAAAAAGAACTCATTATGCCAGGGAATGACTGGTGTCACTGGAGAGCCTTGCTCATGATAATGAGTCCAGGCCACAGAAGATTGCTCACCAACCCTCACACAACAGACTCCCTTATCTTGGAGAAGTTAGTCAGCCCGGTGCATGGTCTGTTTGTGTCTTGGAAGAAGAGACTGAACCTGTGATGAAGGGAGAGGTTTCCAGAAGTCAGTATTGACCTAATATAGCCACTGTAAGGAGTTTCCTTCATCCAGCTGACTGGAGCAACGTCGGGCACTTTGTTTGTGCTGCTGAGGTCTTCTTGAATGTTCTCACAACTGGCAGGTCCTTTCCACTGGAGGGCTCTGCAGTAGAGTTCTCCAATCCAGAGAAGCGCATTCTTCATGGACAACACGAGCTGCTGCTGAAAACAGAAACACTCCACTCAGCACGGCGGGTCTTAGTCCCATTCCTCCATGTTGTGTCATCTCTATCATGTCAGTCACACCTTTCCCTGCAGGTGAGTGAGATCATCACTGGCCAGGCTTACTTCACCTTGAATGAGGTCCTAGCAGGGGAGACACACGATGAAGAATCACCACATATATCCAAAATGACTGAATGAAGTGCCTCTGACTGACCGATGAAAGTGCAGAGTTTTTCTCTGACAGTGGTTCTCAACCTTCCTAATGCAGCCCACCCACCTTTAAGACAGTTCCTCATGCTGTGGTGATCCCCCCACCATAAAATTATTTTCATTGCTACTTTATAACTGTCATTTTGCTACTGAGATGGATCAGGTGACCCCTGTGAAAGGGCCCTTCAGTTCCCCCCTCCCACCAAAGGGGTTGCAACCCCCAGATTGAGAACCACTGCTCTACAAGGAGAAGAAGAGAAAAGAAAGGAGGGAGGAGAAGCACTGACTCATGCTGGGAGTAAAAGGCAGTCAGAGTTAGGCCTAAGAGCCGGCTCAGGAAAGTTTGTCAGCAGAGCCATTGTTTGGATTTCCGGGGCCCATTCCGGTGGTGATGACTGAGTGGCTTCATAACTGGGTATGGTAGACCTGGTCAATGCTCTCACTCACTAGCAGGGAGAGAGAGGTGGGGCCAAACTCATAGAGATGACGCAACATGTCATGCCAAGGGTCACGACTGAGGCCCTCTGTTCATGAAGAACGTTTGAGAAGCCTGAGGAAAGGTTTGGCTGCTGAAACTAGCCAAGAGGGACCAGAGCAAAGAATCTTGCAAGATGTAAGGGATCCGACAGATACTACATGTTCAGGTTCAAAAAGCCATGTGAAGGCAGCAGGGTTGGCTGAGCCCCGGTGGCATAGTGGTTGTGTGGGGGGCTGCAACCCACAGGGTTGATGGTTCAAATCCAGCAGCAGCTCTCCAGGAGCAAGGCTGGGCTTCCTACTCCCACCAGGGCAGTGATGCCACACACGCACAATAAGAAGGCGCAGGGTCAAGTCAGTCAGTAAGTCCATGAAATGACGCCAGTATGGAGAATTGAAGACTGGTTCTAGAACAGAGGTCTTGGCTGCTTGGAGACTTCCCACTGTGTGGGAGGTTCATTATGATAACCAAAGGGTGCCAGGGATCTGCAGGCAAACTCTACCTTCCCACAGGTAAAATTGAGCAGGCAAAACGTAAATCCTACTTCTGCTTCTTTTCCAGCTGCTGTAGTGAGCTCGGCCGTGGGCTGCGAACCACACCGGTGGTTCCAAACCAGCGGCTGCTCCTCTTCTACTCCTGTGAAGGTTGACAGTTGTGGCACTTACATAGTCTGTTGTCAATTTGAGACTTAAGAGTGGGGGGGTGAAGTAAAGCCGGTCCAGAAGGTCACAACTTAATTAGGTCATTTGGGGCCACGAAGGAGATAGCCTGTTGACAAGACACATGGAGCGATGCTTAAGTCCTGGGGCTGGAAGAGCCACGTGGAGATCCACACCAGTGCTGAGATGCTTACACTGCCCCTGGATCCACAAGCCTTCCCACCCCCTGGCCTGTGATCGTCCTGCATTCCGTATCCCTGCATGCATTTCATGAGTCTGAAGAGGAGTTTTCCGACTGGTCTTGGACATATGGGTTAATACCAGACTTCAGGACTTGATCTGGACTGGGCTGGGTTGTTTTCTCAATATTCAGTTGCTCCTTGTATATAAAGTTCTTTCTTATACACTTTCTTATATGACTGTCTATGAATCTGTCTCTCTAGTCAACGCAGACTAGCATAACAGTCTCAGAAGACCACGGGGCTGTTATATTCTGTACTATTCGGTCACTATGAGTTGGAAACAACTTGATGGCCATGAGGTCTTTTATTTTTTCTTTTGTTCTTCCAGTCTGCTTCTCTTCAAAAACCTAACGTTGAATGTAGGTCAGAGAAGAGCGGCAGATTTGACAGCTTCTTCTGGGCTTACCCACATTCTGTCAACAAGTGTGGCTGTGGGAGGGACCAGCGGATTCAGGAGGAGATTAAAGATAGGCACCCCAACTGGGCCCGTCCCTCTACTCTTGCCATCACTGAGTGAGTGAGTCAAGGAGGAGGAGGAGGAAGAGGAAGACGTGGAAGAGGAGGGAAGAACTCCCTGAGTCAGTGAATCTCAAACTTTGGGACACAATAGACTCTTTGGAGAAGCTTATTAAAAATCTGGGTTCCTGGGACTATCTTTCAATGATGCTGGTCAGTAGCTCTGGGGAGGGATCTGGATTTTTCATAAACTCTACATGATCCCCATGCACATTGAGGATTGTAGAATAGCCAGTTCTTTGAAACTACCCCCACCACCCCTCCTATCTCAAAACCTTGCCAAACATGCTCTGAAGAAAGAACTCCAAGTCTAACCAGAGGAGACAGACAGCTTTCCCCTCACTTAAGAATGTTTACTGAGTACAGAGGACCTCTAGGAGACACCGCTCTTCTTGAGGGGCTTGGCAGTTCTGCTTCAGATTGGGTGGAAATGAATCAAGCATTTGCATTGCTTCAGTGTTTGCTGTGCATGGTGGCTGTGAGAAAGCAGGGGAAACTGAGGCACAGGCGACCACTGGTAAGAAAACACTGCTGATGAGCAAGCTCAGGCCTCTCTGGCTCCAATAACTACCTCAAAATAGCAAGTGATTAAAAGGAAACATGTCTAGCTCGGTTGTGAATTGGAATTGCTGCAGTACCAGTTCAAAGGGTCCATCACTGCTAGGGAAATGGCAGGGCTCACAGAACAGCTCTGTGCTGTGCTGCCAAGGACAGGAAAACTTCCATCCACAGTTGTGACTTCCTGAAGCAGCAGCTTCCCCAGGGCTTCTCTGGGAGATCATCAGTCCTGCTGAGGTTTGCTGTGCCTGTTTTCCTATGCTGATCTCAAATCTCTGAGGGGGCAGTCAACCAACCACAGCCGCACTGAACGTTTTCCCTTGATGGGGCCTTTGCACCCCATGCTCGATCCCAACTTATGCCACTTCTAGTGTGCTTCTGAGGGTGCCCGACAGGTGCCATGGATCAAAGTTCTGTCTGCAGGGCCAGGCTGAGCCTGGTGGGAGAGTAGGGCTCCTGGGATGGTGGGGATGGGCTGAAATAGAAAAGGTGTCACCCAACGTTTTGCTCTGGTTTTCAATCATTTTCTTTTTAAAAGTTTTTATTGTGGGGCTGAGCCCCGGTGGCGTAGTGGTTGTGCACGGGACTGCGGCCAACTGGGATAGAGGTTCGATTCCAGCTCCACGGAGCAAAGGCTGGGCCTCCTACTCCCACCATCTGAGGGCAGTGACGCCCCCCCCCCCCAAAAAAAAGTTTTTATTGTGATTTGGCTGAAAGTTTCATACACACTGACTTTGTGACATTGTTTGTAGTACCCAGAATATAGCAGCACTCCTTCTCTTGCACGCCCTTTATTGTGGTGTGGACAGCTAATTGTCATCTAGGGTAGGCATTCGGGGGGAGACAACCCCATTCTGTCCCCTAAATCTGGTGACCTGTCACCACTAAAATTGCCCTTACTTTAAGAAAAATAAATGATAATCATTATAGTTGTTGGCTTTACAATGAGGACTTTGATTCATCTTGAGTGCATTTTTGTACATGATGAGAGGTGTAGGTGCTAGAAACCTGTTAAAACCTGTTGCTGTCATACAGGGCAGAGAGAGGGTCCTTTGTGAGAGATAATGCTATTTATCTGCTGCATGAAAACGAAGCAAGACTGCCTAAGAGAGTAATCGCTTCCCTGGTTGCCTGCAACATTTTCTCTAATGATCATATCCCGCCAAGCCCTGTGCCTGTGGTTGCATCAGCGTAAGGAGGGAACAGGAAACCGTGCAGGCATGATGCCCAGGCAAACACCTAGAACCAAGGGGTCCCAGGGCCAGGGTTTTCTAAGCACGAGTTGGAGCAGCTGTAGAGGAAAACGGAGAGCATTTGTGTCAGAGAAGATGACTAGAGGAAACTATGCCCAAACAGAGGTGAGGGAACATTTCAGCCAGTTGATTTTGAGTGACATACCTGTCAACGTGGAGATCTTGCGTGTGAAGATTGCTGATTTGCTCATTCGTTTTCAACCACACAAAGCCACCAAGTTTCTTTTCCTCATAACTGCTTTCTTCTGGCTTTAAAGATCAGAAAGATGGGCGGTGACAGCTTGCCATAGGAAATGATCCACGATCAAGTTAGCTTTCTACTTATTTGTATCTTATATTTTGAGGTAGAAATAAGTCAACAAAAACAGACCCTTTCTAATTTTAAAATCTTTTTCCAATGAGATAAAAACCGTACATAGGGAAGTGAGATTTCTAGCTTCTAATGTAGAGACATCTTTAAAAGGCAAAGTTTGTTTTTTTTTTCCTCCCACTTATTTTCTTTTTCTTTAATTGCTATTCATATGCAAAAAGAAAGTGTTAGTGAGACAGAACCCAGTCGTCAGTAAAGGGGAAGGGGGGTAACAAGAGTTCCACTATAAAGGAGAGGTGGAGGCATCCTCTTTCCTACCTCTCCAGCACAGAGAAGACATACAAGAGCAGAGAAGACCTATTTCCTTGTCAATAGGAGAGACTCAGAGGCAGTGAAAAGCATGGGTAGAGAAAGTTGATGTCTACCTACACTACCCCCACCAGGGCTGAATAGACTCTCAAGGATTTGGGCCAGGTGACAAGGGCACAATTTGAAGTGTAGGGTGCAGGGAGGGGTGCGTGTACCTGGTGCACTACAGAAAACCAGTCAATCACAGAAGGTCAGGCAGTGGAGGAAGGCCCTTTCCTAGTGAAATGAAAGACCTCGCTCTATCTTCTACCACACCCTGAGACTAAGGGCCATTTAGAGTTCTTTACCAAAGTACCCCTTCAATGCACTCACCTCAAACCTTTTTCCTAACTCGTATCGGAATGCTGTCCCTCTCCTGAAATCTTTCTTGCCAGTGGGACAGGGACCAAGAGGCTCAAAACCCCAAGTCTCCTCCCAGTCACAGAAGGGAGAGAGACAACACAGTCAAGATTCAGCTTTCACCACCTTGCTTAAGAAACACAACATTCCAACTACAAGGGACCCTTCTCTGTGTCTGTGGACAGTAGACACCCCTCGTTCCCCTCAGAGATGGACCTTGGTTTGCATGCTCAGACCTGACTTCGTCCTTGTGATGGATACACAAATTGCTAAGTTGTTGCGGGGTTGGTACCGACTCTGTGAGCAGAGTAGGTCTGTGTTTCACAGCCCTTCAAGTTCCGATCTTCTAGGAGCAGATCTCCAGGGCTTGCTAAATAGGTGGACAGACCTCTTTTGCAAGGCACCTGTGGGTGGGTTTGAAGTGGCGGCTTTGGCAACCTTTCAATGTGTAGTAGTGCCCTGAGTTACCTTCATATCATGTAAACTCTATGTCAAGACAGAGTTGTCTGCGCTTTATTTGACTGTTCAAAATGAGAAACACTAAAATTCTACGTCCACCCTGGCCCTTATGAAGTCTCCTAGCTGCGTATCTACTTTGGCATCACGTCTGGCCCCCTTGGGCAGGTTCACATAACTTGTCAGAGGCAGCATGGATTATGCAAACAAGGCAAGCCGTTTGGATGTATGACTAATACTTGAACATTTATTTTCATACACTCCTATATGTTAGCCTTCTAGATATATTATGTATCTAAAAACAAACTCCCTGCCATGGACTAGATGCCGGCTCATAGCACTCCTGTAGCGTAGTGTAGACCTGCCGTGTGAATTTTTGGGACCTTACCTCTTTCTGGGAGTAGCTCTTTGTACATTTTGTCTATTATGAAGCAGGGAACCAATTGAGAGGTCTGTGGGGTGGCCCCCATCTCAACTACATGAATATGCCACCTCCCACCCCCAGAAGAATTCACTTCAGAGGACAGCACTGAAGCTATAGCTCAGGGAGAGGGGCATGTCTGATCAGAGCATACAGGAGCAAGTGAAGAGGGAAGGAAAGAGAGTGGAGCACATGCTGACACACCAAGCCTGGATGGTGATATTCCTGCTCAGAGCAACCCATGCACAGATAGGACCATCGCGCTGGCCCCACCAGGAGACACGGTGTCCTTCACTGACCCATAGTGCTTTGAGGGACAACACTGGAGGCACAGTGGGAGAGTTGTGCCCCATCTGACCCCACTACACCACGCTAAAATGCTAAGGGTGTGCAACAGAGCAACAAAGAGAGCAAAGCAATGGCGTCCCTAGGGAATGCCAAAATTAGACTTTGGGGCCAGGGCATGGCACCCCATTGGACTGGACCGGAAAACACTCCTAAAAGTCAACAAACAGACCTGGAACTATTTGTAGACTTTTCTTTTTTCTGTCATTGGGTTTTGTTGTTTTGTTTTCTTTTGTTTGGTTTTGCTCTTTTTGTACTTATTGTTGTCTCTGCATGTCTATCTAGATAAGATAGGCGGGATCAACCATCTGAAGGAGAAAACGATGGGACCAACAGTTCCAGGGGAATACAGGAGAAGGGGAGGCAGGGAAAGGAACTGGGTGTTAACAAACCAAGGGACAAGGGAACAACAAGTGATCTAAAATTGATGGCGAGGAAGGTGTGGGATGTCTGGTAGGGCTTGATCAAGGGTCATGTAAATGAGAAGAATTACTGAAACCTGAATGAAGGTAGAACATGATAGTGAGATGAGAGGAAAGTAAAAGGACATAGAGGAAAGAACTAGGAGGCAAATGTGCATCTATGGAGGTTTAAATACCGGCATGTACATATGAAAATATATTTATATATATTGGTTCCCTGCTTCATAATGATAGGGAAATATATATATATATTTACACACATATATATTAAGTATTAAGGTAGCATATAGACATCGAGCCTCTACTCAAGTACTCCCTCAATGCAAGAACACTTTGTTCTAGTAACCTGGCATTCCATGATGTTCACCTTCCAGACACGATCACTGAGAATAAAATGAGTGCATAAGAAAATGTGGTGAAGAAAGCTGCTGATGCCCGGCTATCAAAAGATATAGTGTCTGGGGTCTTAAAGACTTGAAGATAAACAGGTAGCCATCTATGTGAGAAGCAACAAAGACAACATGGAAGAAGTAAACTAGCCTGTGTGATCATGAGGTGTTGATAGGATTGGGTATAGTCATCAAAGACCCAGAACAAAAAATCATATCACTGTGAATAAAGGGGAATGCAGAGTGGAGACCCAAAACTCATCTGTAGAAAATTGGACATTCCCTTACAGAAAGGTCACAAAGACCAGATGAGCCAGTCAGGGTGCAGTATAGCACTGATGGAACATACAACTTTAGTTCTTTAATACTTCCTGTCCTGAGTTTTTCTACACCTGTAAAGGACTTCTTTCCAAAAAAAAAAAAAGAATTCCTTTTTGGGAGGGAGGGGAAATATGAGGAACTAATACCCAGGGCTTAAGTAGAAAGGAAATGTTTCGAGATTGATGATGGCAACAAATGTACGAGATACAGTCATTGGTCCCCTTAGTAAGCAGCCAGTCTCTCTCCAGTTCTTAGTCTCTCAATTATGGGATCTCTTGGCCTTTGCCTTCACGGGCCACAAAGTCAGCTCTCCTGTCATTCTGTCCGACAGTTCCATAGTCCCATCCCAGAGAAGGAGAAGGAGAAGGTACCCCATAGTCTCAGTGCTGCTCCTCTGAATCTCCTTGCTACAGTCTGTGATGCATCTGGTCTCAGCATTCTCTGCCACTTCTGATATTGAACGTACCCTCCCAAGGTCCTCGAGCCTTCCCTCCTCTTTACTGGGGGCTGCAAAAAGCCCCCATGGAAGAAGCACACTAGTCTGTGTCAAAGGGACCAAGAATAAGACAACAAAGAACATAAAATGATATCATGGTGTGCCCACCTTCTCTTTTGGGATCGCCAAAGACAAATGTATGTATAAGAAAATGTGGTGAACAAATCTGATGGTGCCCAGCTATCAAAAGATATAGCGTCTGGGGTCTTAAAGGCTTGAAGATAAACAAGCATTTATCTAGCTCAGAAGTAACAAAGTCCACATGGAAGAAGCACACCAGTCTCTGGGACCACGAGGTGTCAGAGGGATCAGGTATGAGGCATCAGTGAACTAAAACTTTTATTAGTGTAAATGAGGGGGAGTGCAGGTGGGAACCCAAAATTCATCTGTAGGCAATGGACTTCTCCTTACAGAGAGGTCACAGGGAGGAGATAAACTAGTTGGGCTGTAGTGTAACAATGATGAAACATACAACTTTCCTCTAGTTCTTCAATGCTTCCTCCTTCCCACTGTCATGATCCCAGTTCTACCTTACAAGTTTGGCTGGACCAGAGGACATACACTGGTACAGATAGGAGACATAGGGAATCTAGAACAGATGATCCCTTCAGGACCAGTGATGAGAGTGGTAGTACAGGGAGGGTGGAGGGAGAGTAGGGTAGAAAGGGGGAACCGATTATGGAGACCTATGTATAACTTCCTCCCTGGACAGCAGGGAAGGGAGCCATTGGACAGTGATAAAATAATAGTGATTTATAAATTATCAAGGATTTATGGGGGAGGTTACAGGGAGGGAGAGGAGAAATGAGAAGCTGATGCCAAGGGCTTAAATGGAAAGTAAATGTTGTGAGAATGATGAGGACAGTGGATGTACAGATGTGCTTGACACATAATGGAGCTATGTATGGATTATGATGAGTTGTATGAGCCCCCAATAAAAGGATTTTAAAAAACCCAACCACATTCACTGAGGCAATTGTTTATATGGGAAAAATTTAACTGGATTCCTCTACCAGATTCTTCCAGAAAAGCAATTCCTGTGGGATTAAGGACTTTGGGGACAGGCCACACTATAAAATCTAAAAAATAAATACATATGCACTTCAGGATGGAAAAGGACTTCTTTTAAAAAAATCATTTTATTGGGGGCTCATCCAACTCTTATCACAATCCTTTTGTACATTTGTACACAATTCATTTGTACATTTGTTGCCATCATCACTCTCAAAATATTTGCTTTTTACTTGGTATCAGCTCCTCATTTCCCCCCTCCCTCCATGTCACATCAGAGAAGGACTTCTTAAAGATAGGAAAAAATCCTTTAAATTAAAAGATCTCTATTACAGAAACAAGAACTACTGACCAAATGACAAAAAAGAAGTGACAATACAAGTCCTAAACTGGACAGGCATGCTCTAATAACTGGCAAAGAATTAGTACCTAGAATATATAAAGAACTCTTTTTTTTTAAGAACTCTTTTTTTAAAATCATTTTATTGGGGGCTCATACATCGTTTTTCACAATATATAAATAAGCCTACTCGTCAAGCACCCTCACATGTCCACTTCTATTAAAGAACTCTTAAAAATGAATCTGCATCTGTAGGCAATTGGACATCCCTTTGCAGAAAGGTCACAAGGAAGAAATGAGCCAGTCAGGGTGCAGTGTAGTAACAATGAAACAGACAACTTTTCTCTAGTTCTTAAGGGCTTCCTCCTCTACCACTATCATGACTCCAAGTCTACCTGACAAATTCAGCTAGACCAGATCATGTACATCAATACAGATAGGAACTGGAAACCCAGGGAATCCAGAATGAACCCGTCAGGACCGGTGGTGGGAGTGGTGATACTGGGAGGGTGAAGCAAAGGTGGAGAAGAAAGGAGGAATTGATTACAAGCAGCTACATATAACCTCCTCCCGGGGGGTGGACAACAGAAAAGTGGGTGCAGGGAGACGTCGGACAGTATAAGACACGACAAAATTGTAATATTTTATAAATTTCCAAGTGTTCATGAAGGGGAGCAGGGAGGGTGGGAAAAAATGAGGAGCTGATACCAAGGACTCAAGTAGAAAATAAATGTTTTGGTGGCAACAAAGTACAAACGTGCTTGACACGATGGATGGATGAATGGATTATGATGAGTTGTATGAGCCCCCAATAAAATGATTTTAAAAATGAATCTGTAGCACAACTCATATTGAAGGTGATTTAACCATTTGGGTGGAGGTCATATGTTCTAATGCTTTGTGTGGTGGTGATTGTACAATTCTTCTTGATCTGATCAATCAATCAAATTGCTCAATCATATGAGATGTGTATTATGTGCCAATAAAACTGTTGGGGGGGAACCTCAGAGATATGCTACGACAAAATAAAACCCATGATTTTATGTTAAAAAAAAAAAGAACCTGTACAAGATAGATAGCCTAATTAAAATTAGGCAAGAGATAAAGAAAAGGTGAACACTTGGAAGCTCGATCACTAGATATTATAGAAATGCAAATTAAATATGAGAGAACATTTCACACATGCTGGGTTGTCAAGTATCAGGAGTGAGTGAGAAAATGCAGCACAGAACATTCAGACGCGACCGGTGGGAGGCTAATGGGCCCATCTCTTTAGAAAACAACTTGGTGTCCACTACCCTCTGCCGAGTCCACTCCCACTCTGAAGGAACGGCCCTGTAGAAGGTTTCCAAGACCATAAATCTTTAGGAGAGCAGAGAGCCTCATCTTCTCCCCAGTTAGTGTAAGGTGCCCTCAAAGCACCTAAGTTCCAGCTCATAGCGACCCGCTGATCAACAGAAGGAAAACACTAGACTGTCCTTTGCTAACCACACAAATGTCCCTGTGCCTGAGCCCATTGCTGCAGGCACTGTGTCAATGCATCTCATCAAGGCCCTTCCTCTATTTCACTGCCCCTCTGCTTTACGAAACATGGCATCCTTCTCCAGGGACAGATCTCTCCTGAGAGCATGTCCAAAGTATGTGAGATGGAGTCTTAACCATCCCTGCCTCTACGGACCACTCTGGCCCTTACTTCTTCCAAGAGAGACTTGTGTGTCTTTTTGGCCTTTGAGTCCCTGGTCCTTTGACTATTCTTCTCCAGCACCACAATTCAAGTATATCCATCCTTCTTAGGTCTTCTTTATTCAAGTTCAATTTTCACATGCATATGAAGTGACTGAAAATACTTGGGTCGAGCGCACCTTCGTCCTCAGTCACGTCCTTGCTTTTTAATGCTCCAAAGGAGTAGCTAGTGGATCTGAAGGTGCGGTCTAGCCATTGGCAGCCCAGCCACAGAGCTACCCTTGCTACCATAACAATGCTGAAGGCCTTGTTGTCTAGGCAAGGCGCTGCTCAATGCAAGTTTGTGATTCAAACACATCAGCCACTCAGAGACTATCTTCACCCCAAAAGATTTGTACCTTTCATTGCTAAACGTTGGAGACCACTTGATAGCAGTGGGTTTATTTTTGTTTTTTAGCAAAGTTACAGAGGGATATACCCTACAATCCAGTATATCTACCTCTAAACAGTCTTTATTAGAGTACAAAACTAGAAGCAATTCAAATTTTCAACAAATGGAGAACTGATAAATACATTTGACATCTCTACTTGAGCCCTACAAACAAACAAACCTAAGGAATTAATGACAGCCAATACAGGCCAAGCTCATTGCCACACAGTCATTTCCAACTCACAGTGACTCTATAAGACAGAGTAGAACAGCCCCATTGAGGTTTCCAAGGGTGTGATCTTCACTGGGGGAGCCAAGTGCATCTGACACCAAGCAAAAGTTCAACTTAAAACAACCAATCTCTTTGCAGGAGAAATATGTGATAATCTGTTTCCATAAAGACTAACAGCCTATGGGGCAGTTCTACTCTGCCCTACAAAGTCCCTTTAAGTCAGAATCTACTGGGAGACAATGGGATTTAGAATTGGAATTGGGTCTACAGCCATACCAGCCTGACTGCGCTCAATCTTGTCCGATCTTGGAAGCGAGGCAGGGTTGGACTGGGTTAGTACTTGGATGGGAGAATTGGAATGGGACTACTTCATCTTCCCTGGGTGAGTGGCTGGGGATTCACACTGTTGACCTTCTGGTTAGTAGTCCCGCACTTCCCAGTGGTGTCATCAGAATGACTTGAATTATAGATAGATATTGCAAAAATAAGTCTTGAAGGCATTCACCCAGGATGGTCTTATACATGCAAAAGTTAAAAAGAGGCAAAATTAAATGATACAATATTTAGTATTAAATTATACAATTACATATGTTTGTGGTAAAACCATGAAGAAAAAGCAAGAAGTGAAATTCAAAACTTTAATAACCCCCGAGTGTCGAAAAGATGGGGTTAAGGGATTGCACACAGGGATTTCATAAGTATTGTTAATGTTTGGCTTGCTAAATCGACATGTTCACTTTATTATCATTCTGTAAACTTCACCAAACCAGACCCAACCAACTGCCACTAGGTTGATTTCTATCTATAGCGAGTCTATGAGACAGACTAGAACTTCCCCAGGCAGGGTTTCCACAGCTGTAAATCATACGGAAGCACGCTGCCACATCTTCCTCCTTAGTCAAAGTGGTGGGTTCCAAACACGGAATTTGGGGTTAGCAGTTCCGTGTTTTAATCACTGTGCCAGCAGGACTCATTTAAACTGTACAGCTAGATCACACATACTCTTTCTTTAGAATGCTACATTATATACTTTTTTGAATGATATGTTTGGTTAACTGGAGGGGCAATGAAATAGAAGAAGTTTATTAAAAGCATTAAAGGCAAGCAAGGAAAAAAATAGACAAGGGCTACAAAGATGGAAAAATATAAATTTATCAGATAAACACTCCAAACTTTGTTAGAAGCGTCACAGAAATTATGAATAGACAAACTAAAATAAGAGAAATTAATACTGACAAGATACGGTGCTAAAAGTTATCTCAAAACACTTAACATATGAGCAATTTTTTTAAAATATAAAATTTGACATTTTGATATCATCTCAGATTAAGAAAACCCTTTTAAAAACACCAAGTTAATAGCACCATACTACTGATAGGTCATTAAATTGACAGAAATTACTGGAAAGCACTTAGCAACACCTTCCAAGAGCTCTCAAGTTTTGAGTTTGTATATCTTTTTGCCAAATAGTCCCCATTTTCAGGAATGTACCACATGGAAATAATCCTAATACATAGCAAATATTTCTGTGACTAAAAGAACAGTTCATAGTTATTGAACCCATGTGCTTTGTTGCCAAGCATGGTGCTTCACCACATGAGTTGGTAACACTGTAAGCCCATTCTCACAAATTAGGAAGCTTGGATTAAGTGTTTAAAAAGATGATGCAGACTGGAGGGAGCAGGGTCAGATCTGAACCCAGTAAGATTCTGGAGCCCATACTGTTAAACGCCTCACTCAACTGCGGCATTGCAGCATTGCTTTTGATTGTCCCCAACAAAGTATTCAAAAGCTCAATAAACAGGTGATGATACAATCATTCACGAAAGAAATAAAGGGAAAAACAACAAGCTCTCAACAACCTAAATGTTCAACAATAGCAAAATAAAGCATAACATTTTTACATGTAATAGAAGACAGGGGAAATTACTCATTTTGGAAAGTTTGATGCATGGGGAAAATATGTCTTAGAACTGAAAATAAAATGTGGTATCATTATTCCGTGCAAATGTAACACTGCTATAGTAAAACTAAAAGTGAAAGTCCTGATGGTGGACCAACAAGTGATCCAAAATTGGTAGTGAGGTGGGTATAGGAGGCCTGGCAAGGCTTGATCAAGGGCAATGTAACTGAGAGGAATTACTGAAACCTAAGTGAAGGCTGAGCGTGATAGTGGGACAAGGAGAAAGTAAAAAATAAATAGAGGAAAGAACTAGGAGACAAAGGGCATTTATAGAGGTATACACACAGGCATGTACATATGAAAATATATTTATAGATGATGACAAAATAGATCGATGTGCATATATGTATAGGTTTAGTATTAAGGTAGCAGCTGGACATTGGGCCTCCACTCGAGTACTCCCTCAAAGCAAGAACACTTTGTTCTATTAAACTGGCATTCCATGATGCTCACCTTCCCGATACAATTGCTGAAGACAAAGCAGGTGCATAAGCAGATGTGGTGAAGAAAGATGATGGTATCTCGCTATCAAAAGATAAAACATCTGGGGTCTTAAAGATAGATAAGCAGCCGTCTAGCTGAGAAGCAACAAAACCCACATGGAAGAAGTCCACCAGCCTGCATGATCACAATGTGTATCAGGATCAAAGAATGGACAAACTAAAATAAGAGAAATAAATTATACAATATTTAGGAATACATATGTTTGTAGTATAACTATGTTAATGTTCAGGATCAAAGAACAAAAAATCATATCATTGTGAATGAGGAGCAGTGTGGAGTGAGAACCCAAAGCCCATCTGTAAGCAACTGGACATCCCCTTACAGAAGGGTTGCAGGAAAGAGAGGAGCCAGTCAAGGTACAGTGAAGCAACAATGAAACATAGAACTTTCCTCTAGTTCTTTAACACTTCCTTCCCCCCGCTACCCCCCCAGTTCTACCTTACAAATCCGGCTAGACCAGAGCTTGTACACTGGTACAGATAAGAACTGGAAACACAGGGAATCCAGGACAGATAAACCATTCAGCACCAATAATGAGAATAGTAATACTAGGAGGATAAGGGTAAGGTGGGGTAGAAAAGGGGAACCGATCACAAGGATCTCCATATAACACCCTCCCTGGGGCATGAAGGGAGATATCTGACAGTGTAAGTCATGACAAAATAATACTGATTGATAAATTATCAAGGTGAGGTGGGAAGTGGGGAGAGAGGGGAAAAATGAGGAGCTGATACCAATGACAAGTAGAAAGCAAATGTTTTGAGGATGCTGGCAACAAGTATACAAATGTGCTTGACACAATGTATGGATTGTGATAAGCATTGTATGAATCCCCAATAAAAGGATTCTTTAAAAATTAAACTAAATTTTAAAAAAAGAAAAAGTTTTTAGAAAGACAAATCCTTGAAAGACTGACTCAGGAATTAGGTGTTTGGAATTTATAAAGGGGCTCACTTTGTCGTGCAGCCCCCCTTTTGACCTTCCCAGATCCTGTGTCCAGTGAAACCCTCATCAAAGATCAGTGAGAAAAAAGGTATACGTCTGCTTTGAGTTTGATTTTTCTCAAAGCAGAATCTGGTTTTGTTAAAATAAAAATAAATAAATAATCGGCCACGGTCAGATTGCATTGACTCTTATCCTACAAAATGTTGGTAAAGTTTTGCCACAGATTTATGAGCAATGCTGGGAATGTCATGGAGTATTTTGTTTGTGTAACTGGGTGTCAGATTACCAATGCACCTCATTTTAGGAAATGCCTTACCTTGGGAAGGTACAGTTTAGAGATAAGTAATTTGAGTTTTATAGTACCATTTTAATGAAGACTTTCTGAAAGGAAAACTTCTAATATAGAGACTCGCTAAAGGAAAATGTTACTGAAAATTTTCTTTTGGGGAAACTTCCCACAAATGACTTTCCTCCTTTGGGGCCACTTTTAATGCTTAAAAAAAAAAAAAAGCCAAGTTCTTATTATTTTTTGTAGTGGTGCTTTTGTTTATCTGTTTTAACTTTTCATTGTGAATTGTATGAAGGTTTACAGATTAATTTTTTATTCAGCAACTTATATACATTTGATAGGAAGCTTAGAGTAGAAAAGAGGCGACCATTATGCATTGCTTGAAAAATTGAGCTATTGGTCAGGAAAGGTCGGCATATTGCGTATGCTCAATGGTCCAAGTTTCCGACCAGGAATGCCGCAGCTGGATTGGTTCACCTAAGCCACGTAAATTCAATTCAGCCAATGGGATCGACCAGGGTCGTCAACCACACCGCCCCGCAGAAGAATGGAAAACGCCAAAGGTTTGGCTCTGGCAGGCTCTTTCCCAGCGGCTGCTCTGCAATGTAGGACATTAGTCTGCGTCCGGACGACTGCATCGCTCTCTAGAGCAGTTTCCAGGCCGGCCGACAGGGCTGAGGGATCTTGTGGGTGCCTGTGCGAACCTGAAACTTCTTTCAACCTTCATAAAACTCGTTTGGATCACAAACCAGGCTTCGGCTTGAATTCTTTTATGTCGCAGAGCCAAGGACCGAGGGATATAATCCTTCTTGAGAAATCTTACACAACCCGCCTCATCCCATTGATTACAAGACCACAGGTTAACACAGATGATTCCATTTCCTCCCTGTTAAATCACAATCACAATTAAATCGCAATTTAATTCCTCTTTCTTCCTTAATTTTCCTGAGTTGTGTCTGTGGGTAAAGGTTGCCTTTCTAACCTCAAATGGTTGATTATTGTAAGGTGTGCATACCTTCCTAGTGTTGTCAGTCCTCTTACAGACCTTTCTATTGTTTGCTTGGAAATTCAACAACAGGGGTGAGTTCATTTACAGTGGTGATTGTAGGCTCCAGAGTTCCATCGACATCTATCCAAGCAGGAAGCTTGGCTTCTTTTTATGATTTTGAGTTTCCTTTCACATTTCTCTCCCACGTTGCTAGGGCCTTCTGAATGCATTCTCATTCAGAGCCCTTGGTTGTGGGAGTCGGGTACCATCTACTTCTTCTGGGCTCAGGGACATGGAGACTGATGTTAATATCAGACCCAAACATCTTTGTACTTTTTATTTTGAAGGAGAAAGAAGGGCAAGAAAGAGAATAAATAAATAATAAGATTGAAGTAAGAGGTGGGTGGGTGGGTAAAAAATCCTGAAAGAACTTTTGAGCCTAAGTGTGAATAAGTAGACCATTCATGACCTCAAGGAAGAGTTTCCGGAATTAATGCTGAGGAGTTTTCTGTTTGGAGAGATCCTGGGTCTGCTTGTTTACATGTTTCTTTGAAGCTAACTGAAAACAAAAACAAACAAGCAAAACCTTATAACAACTAAGTCAATGCCATCTCTTATTGACCCTACAGAACATGGTAGAACTGCCCCTCTGAATTTCTGAAAGTGTAAATATATTTTTTGAAAATTTGAGGCATCACTGCCCTCTGGTGGTCGTGGGAGCTACCCAGCACTGCTCCTGAGAGCCGCCACTGGATATGAACTGCCAAGCCCGCGGGCCGCAGTCCCACACTCAACTGCTTATGCCACCGGGGCTCAGCCCGAGAGTGTAAATCTTTAATGGAGTAGAAAGCCCTATCTAGTTAGAGAACTAAAATTTACACATGTGAAACACCCAGAGACAAAAAAAAAAAAAAGAAAAGAAAAGAAAAGAAATACTTAGAGACCATATATGATCACACAAAATTGAAAGCCACATCACACATTACTAATAAAATAGAAAACAGGAAAAAATTATTTTATAGCCATGCATATGACGTGAAAACACACCTCCAATTTCTCAATCTCCCTGATCACCATCACCCACAACCCCTGATTTTCTGGGCTTGTTTGAAAAATAAGGGGGGGGGGGTGGTGAAGACAGGAAAAAAAGAGAAGGAAGAGAAGAGAGATTGATATATTTCCAGATAATCGACAAACTTATTTAGAAGACGAGGAAAAGACAAGTCCACAAGGGTCAATTCAATATTCGCTTGGAAAATTAGCAGTTTTAGAAATTGAAAGACAAAAGCGAAGTTTGTCCTAGAAGGGCAATGATTGTCTGAAAGGCTCTTACCTTGTAACCAAAATATACCTCAACATTGTTGGTTCTGTTGGGGTGGCTATTTTTTTTTGTGATAATTGTGGTTTCTACAGAAACATCTCCCCTTTCTGTTTTTCAGCCAATGAGTTATCTACTTGCGTTCTTGCTGTCTGCATCATTTTGCGTTGAAGTGCTTCTCTTTTTAAAGGCACTTCCTTGTCTATTAGTAGCATAAGCCACAGGATAACTGACAATAAAAGCTGTTACCACAGCAACGAGTAAATGTATAAAGTTCCATTTAAATTTTGTCTCTCAGAGTTTGAATAAAGTATGATTCCATTATGATCTGTAAAGTGAGCATACTTATAATGTGAGTATTCACAAATACTTCCTCCTTGATAAATCACATCAATTGCCCATTTCTCCTAAACCACTGAAGATTAAGATCTGCTGCCTGGTTTAAAATAGCCTAAAAGGTGAAGTCATTAACAGATACTTCCAGTCCTACAGAACAAAAAAGAATAAAACAATATGATCGTTTTCTCTGAGGGTAAGTTTTCCTACATTTTTACAGGGTTACAGGATCTCAAACCTTAGCGAAGTATGTTTTTTCTTGAGAAAAAATTAAAAAACAGAAACAAAGGAACTGTCATGCATACACAATCTGTAAATAAAGGGAGAAACTGAGAACGTTCAAATCACCCTGACACTAAATTATGGGCCCTCATTTATTTTTTTTTAAATAAACCACTTCATTGGGAGCCCTTATAGTTCTTATCACCATCCATCCATCCATCCATCCATCCATCCATCCATCCATCCATCCATCCATCATGTCAAGCACATGTGTCCATTTGTTGCCATCATTCTCACAACACCTTCTTTAATGGGACCTCTTTAAGGGAGTAGAAAGCAGCTTCTTTCTCCTGCAGAATGGCTGATGGTTTCAAACCGCTGACCTTGAGGCTTTCTGCCCCATGCCTCCACTGTGCCTCTCGGGCTCCTAAAAAAAAGAGAAAGAAGAGAAAATTCGGATGCACATAAAATCTACAATTGAAAGGAGAAAATAAGAACATTCAAATCACTCTGAAGCTAAATAATTGTAACAGCTTCCGCTGATGACTCGGTTCTTGTGAAAAGTATTTACTACCATGGCAACCATTGCATCCAATTCCTTTTAGATTGGTCCTGAGCCCTACACACACACACACACACACACACACACACACACACACAGGGATGAGAAAATGTATCTCCTAGTTCCGTATTTGTAATAGCATCAGACAAAGCTCCCACACATGCATCTTGCTTTTCTTTTTATAAACCACTTCATAGGTAGCATTTTACAGATGGATTTGGTTGGTGGGATCTGTTAAGCTTGTTTTTTCATCTCTCCTGGTAGTTCAGAAAAGACTCTCAGATGATTCAACCACATCGCAAAGCTCCTTCTATGCTTTTGTTTTACATTAGACATGGAAGTGTGCAATTCATTAGGAAATAATATATGTGAACAAAGATTGAAGAACAAAGGGGAAAAGGGTAACGTGTTGCAATACAATAGGAAGAAACATTCGAGCAAGCATTTCCGCTTGCATTCTCATTAGAACGTCAGAATAACACGCACAAAGGAATAAGAGCCTGCGCTCAGGAACCAGACTGCCTGGCTTTATATGTCAGTCCTGTCCCTCCCCAGATGTGTACCCGTTTGTCTCTCAGTTGTAAAATAAGCCTGATAGCAACCCCTCCTTGTGGTAGCAACTCTAAATCTACTTAGAGCATTATTATAAGATTTATATGAGTCAAGGCATAGGGATAGTGATGATAATAAAACCAACAGAAAACCAGTGCATTTACCAAGGAGACCTGGGGGCCTGGTGGGTTACATGGAAGAATGCAAAGCTCACGGTCAGGAGTTCAAACCCACCAGGCATTCCTCAGGATAGAGAGGAGGCTTTCTGCTCTCAGAAAGATTTCCTGCCTGGACAACGCACAGGGGGCAATTCTACACCTGCCCTAAGGGGTTGGCAGGATTTGGAACGGACCCAATGACTGAGTTTGGTCTTGTTTTATATGGAGGTCTGTGCCTGGCCAAGCGGCCCTCATCATACAGTGACTCAGCAACTAACCAAAATCACTATGTATGGATAATGTAGAGATTATGTAAAGATAAGATTAACCGAAAATTCACTGCAGCTAGTAGTTTCCAACTGTGGATGTTTCTGTCAGCAGGCCCACTGGAATCACTACCCCATCAGGGTTGCTCAGAAACATTACAGCCTGGGAATCCCCCTGAAGCAGTTCTACTGGATCACACAGAGTTGCTCTGAGCGGAAATAGACTCAACGGCAATGATCTAGATGGTTTTTGGTTTTTCTCATTGCTCTTTCTTTTTTAAATGTGCCTGGCTACAAAATCTGTGTTAGTGTTAGGCCGGGTAGACTAGAGAAACAAATACACACACACACACACACACACACACATAAAGATTATGTAGGATAAAGATTAACCGAAAGTTCACTGCAGCTAGTAGTTTGCAACTGGTGATGTTTTGGTCAGCAGACCCACTTGGAATCACTGCCCCATCAGGGTTGCCCAGAAACATTACGTATGTTTGATTATGGAGAGGTTTATATACAAGAGGAATTGAACATTGAGAAAACATCCCAACCCAGTCCAAGGTCATAAGTCCAATATTAGCCCTTATGTCTGATACCAGTCTATATAGTCCTCTTCAGATTTGCGAAACACATGCAATGATGCTGAATGCAGGATGATCACAGGTCAGTGGGTAGAAAGTCTTTGGATCCAGTGGTACTGTAAGCATCTCAGTGCTGGCAGGGGTCTCCACATGACTGCTCCAGTTCCCAGGGCCGCATCAGGGTAGGTTCATGTGGCTTCTCCTCAGAAATGTCTTGCAGGGAGTTGGCCTTGTCAGTCCAGTGTCTCCAAGAGAGGGAACTGAGAGAGATAGTGTCTCCTGCCTCCAAAAAGGAAGTACCGGATTTTCCAGAATTCTCAGGAGAAGACCGTGCCCACACAGAGATCTCATGGATTATCTCCAGATTGACAAGCTAGACTCCACCCCTACACTCTTAATTCTCAAACTGACACCAGATTAGGTGATGGCCACAAATGCCTCTAAATTATATTCTGTAATTGTTAACCCTGATATTTGTGAGTATAATCTCATTTGAAAATGGGGTTTTTCTTTGACAAGCCAATAAGGTGATATTCTTGCAGATTCTATCTTCATCTAATAACCTTTAAGATAGAAAAGAGCAGACCAGGCACAGAAAAAGACCCAGAGCCATTGGCAGATCCCTTGAGAACGTCCCTAGAAGGTTTCCAAGACTGTAATTATTACTGAAAAATTGTCACATGCTTCTCCCTTGGACTGGCTTTAGGGGTTCATATCATTGACTTTTGGTGAGCCGTCGCTTAACCACTGTTCCAGGAAGTCTCCTGTAGGCACAGGGAAGGAAGCACAACTGGAGAAAGATTGAGTCTATCAGGAGATTTCCAAGAAACAAGGAAGAGAAGCGTGAAAGAGACTCAGATTTTCTGCCAGAGCAGAGAGAACCTGCCCTTTGACCTGACACCTTGAATTTAGATGGTTTAAATAGGTTTCTGTTTGGTAAGTTCACCCACTTCACTTGAGTCATTTCTATCAAAACAGCACTAATGATTCATTTTTGGCAAAGCAATGGACGAATTCTACCAAATTATTTTGTGTGAAATTGATCAAAGATGCATTATTGGAGATTGAAATGAATGCAAAAGTTGGAAACAGGGAGGAAGGATCAGCAGTTGGAAAATATGAATTTGGTGAAAAATGAAGTTTTGGAAACTGCATAATGGGATTTTGCAAGATTTACAACTTCTTTATGCAAACACTTTTTTCCCAGCAATACAAACAGCAATAATAAATATGTACCTCACCAAGTAGAACACATAGGGATCAAATTGACTACATCTGTGGGAAATGATATTGGGGAAGCTCAACATTATCAGCCCAAACTAGGTCAGTAATGAACTGTGGGACAGACTCTTGTTGTTCATATGCAAGTTGAAGTTGAAGAAAATTAAAACACATCCACAAGAGTTGACATACAATCTTGAGTCTATCCCACATGCATTTAGAGGACATCTCAAGAACAGATTTGATGCCTTGGACACTAATGATAGCAGACCTGATAAGTTTTGGGGTGACACCAAGAAGATCATCCCTGAAGAAAGCAAAAGGTCATTAAAAAGACTCTTGAATGTAAAACAACTAAAGCAAATGGAAGAAATGATGAAGTAAAAAAGCTGAACAGAACATTTCAAAAGGCTGATGGAGTAGACAAAGTAGAGTATTTTAGTAAAATATGCAAAGACCTAGAGTTAGAAAATAAAAAGGGAAGAACACGTTCAGCATGTCTTAAGCTGGAGGAATTGAAGGGAAAAGAGTCAAGCCTCGAGTTGTAATACTGAAGGATCCTATGGGCAAGATATTGGATGATGCAGGAAGCATCAAAAGAAGATGAGAGAAATATACAGTCATTGTAGCCACCACTTCAAGTGGTAGTGTATGATCAAGATTTGATGATCTTGAAGGAAGAAGTTCAAGTTACATTGAAGGCATTAGTGAAAAACAAGGCTCCTGGAATTGACAGAATACCAACTGAAATACTTCTGTAAACTGATGTAGCACTGGAAGCACTTGCTTGTCTATACATACAATGCTACAATGACTGTTTAGTTGGAAGACAGCTGTTCGGCCAACAGACTGGAGGAAGTCCATATCTATATACATTTCAAAGAAAAGTGACAACAGAGTGTGGAAATTATCTAACTACATTAAAAATCACATGGAAGTAAATTTTAAAACTGGTTGTGGCAGTACAGGGAAATCCCAGAAACTCAAGATTACTTCATAATAGGATGCATGTAAAGAATAATATTCTTGATGTCAGATCTCAATTGAAAGCAGAAAATGCCAGAAAGATGTTTGTCTATGTTTCATTGCCTATGCCAAGGCATTCGGTTGATGGGTCATAACAAATTACGGTTAACATTGCCAAGAATGGAAATTCCAGAACACTTGATTGTGCTTGTGTGACACCTGTACACAAAGAGGCATCCATTCAAAATGCAGAAAGGGGTGTGTCAGGGCTGAATCTTTTCACCATAGTTATCCACTTGGGTGCTTAGTAAATGACTCAAAAACTAGACTCTGTGAAGGAAAATGAGGCATCAGGACTGGAGGAAGATTTAAGAACAAGTTAAGATATGCACAAACACAATTTTGCCTATCAAAAGCAAAGAAGACTTGATGTTCATTTGTTTATGCATTGTCGGGTTGCTTTGGTGCTACAACAACAGAAGTTTCTTATGACTGTGGTACTCACATGTACTGTTAAAGGGAAAAATTTAAGGGAAAATGATGAGCTCTTTCTTGGGTAGCCAAGTGTATGGTGACAATGACACATTGAAGTTTCTACTTAGTACAATATTTTCTGTTGTTGTTAGGGCAGGCTCTTACAGCAAACTTGCTCGCAACAGAACAAAACACTGTGGCTCTGTGCCCGCCTTGTCATGGTTGAAGTGGATGAACCCATGGTTGCAGTTGCTGTGTCAATCCATCTCATTGAAGGTCTTCTTTTTCTGACCCTCCACTGTACCAAGCATGCTTCCTGATTTGTTGTTAGGGGCCCTTGTATTAATATTCAACTTATAGCGAGCCTCATGTGAGAGAGCAGAACTGTCCCCATAGGGTTCCTAGGCTGTCATCTTTACAAGAGTGCATTACCAAGTCTTTTCCCTCAGGGAGCTAACTGCTGGATGAGGTCAAACTACCCACTTTGTGGTTAGCAGTCATGGTCTTGGCCATTACACCACCAGTAGGGCTTCTTCCTTCTTATCATATTGGTAAAGCCCAATTTGCCCATCAGGACTTTTAGCTTACACTGGTTAAGTGTTAAATGAAAGCAATCAGATAATAGTCACTGGTCAAGGTCCATGGTGCTGTTGCTGACATCTGTTTTCCTAAGGTAACGTTCAGTTTAGTTAACCATCGGCTAGTGTGCTCATGCAGGACTGTTATCATCAACATCAAAAAGATGTACGAAATTACAGACACCACCCAATTAAGAACAAAATAATAATGAATCTTGAGACTTGGGTCCTATGAACACATCTTGTTTCCAAAGTTTGGCATTTGTTTTAGCGTACAAAAGAGACCTTCAACTTTAAGTACAATGCAAGGAGAACTCATATGAGGTCTTAAAGAGTACAAAGACACGATAAAGACACATTGCCTGGATGAAGGAGACCATTAGCATGGAAGCCACAGTACAAAGATTCAGGGATGTAAAAAGGAAAGGAGAGGACAAAGGTGACTTTAAAAAAGAAGCATGCTTGTCAGCAGGTCAGTAAATCACAGCTACAGGTGGGATTATGGAAGCAGGAACACGACTATGATGGAGACATGGCCATTATGTTAGACCAGTGCTTCTCAACCTTCCTAATGCCAAGACCCTTTTAGATAGTTCATGTGGTGGTGACCCCCAACCATAACATTATTTTTTGGGGGGTGGGCCGTCACTGCCCTCTGGTGGTCATGGGAGCTACCCAGCGCTGCTCCTGGGAGCCGCCACTGGATTTGAACTGCCAAGCCCATGGGCCGCAGTCCTGCACTCTACCACTTACGCCACGCCACCGGGGCTTGGTCCCATAAAATTATTTTTGTTGCTACTTCATAACTGTCATCTTGCTACTGTTATAAATCATCATGTAATATATGATATGCAGGATGTATTTTCATTGTTACAAATTGGACATAATGAAAACATAGTGATTCATCATAAAACAATATCTAATTTGCTATTGTGAACTATTTATTTCTAATTACAAATCAATGAAATTTTGTCTTGAAGCATGAGCAACAGTGTTCTTGCCAGGTACTCATATGTGGGTTAAACTGGATATGGGTGGATGCTGGGAGACAGGTAGAGGAGCAGTGTCTTGCTTCCTAAGACCATGGGAAATATGTGTTTTCCAATGGTCTTAGGTGACCCCTGTGAAAAGGTTGTTCAACCCCCAAAGGGGTTGTGACCCACCGGTTGAGAACCTTTGTGTTAGAAAGTCTTAAAGATTGGTCCAGGGCCTTTGTATCAAGGGAGTCAGGACATGAATTCTCAGTTTGGTCCCCAGTATGGTGATCTCTAAGGCCGACAGTCCCTTCTTGGCCTGGTTATTGGGAGTAGAGGTAATCCACTCTGCTGGAGGCCAAGACTGGTCACACACTTAGTCAATGGTCAGAAGGAATTCAATGGAGCTTAATCCACATGGGACTCTACACATGGATTTGGGGCTGTCACTGTTATCCAAAGGCTTCCCTTGTATTCAAAATATAAGTCCTAATACATATTTATAATTTCAAAACTGTATCTCATGTCATATGTGAATAATTAGAAGCATGAATCACACCAAATGGTTTTAAAATATGCTGCTATGATCTGTTAAACTGGCTATACTCTGTGAGGCCCTGTGAAGTTCTCCAATTCCCAGGAAACTAATTCAGAGATGGGTACCTTGGGAATCCATGCTTGGGGCTAAGTTGTGAATGACTATGTTTAGCCTGTTTCTCTTAAACATTATAAAATGTGGTATGTGTCAGTATATAATGCTAATGTAAACCAATGCAATATAGTATTATGGGGGAAATTCCACCACCTTAACAAATGAGCCATTTTCATTTTTCCATGTACAGTCTATATAACTTTTAATGGCAATTTAAATATCCCCTTAAAGGGAACTGATAGCAATGATGAATGTATAACAAACCCCTTCTCCAGAGGGAGATGAAGGACAGAAATGTGAAGAGTGAAGGGATACAGCAGATGGTGTAAGATATGAAATATATATATATATATATATATATATATAATTTATTAAGGGTTCATGAGAGTGAGAGGGTGTGGGAGGGAGGGAAAAAAGAAAAGCTGATATCAAAGGGCTCAAGTAGAAGGATGTTTTGAAAATGATGATGGCAACATATGTACAAGTTCGCATAATAAAATTGATATGTGGATTGTTATATCTGCAAGAGCCCCCAATAAAGTGATTTAAAATAAATATCCCCGTAAAGACAAATTGTTAAACCCAAAGCAAGCTGCTTCTTAGCTACGAGAGATCTGATGCAGCATTGAGAGATAGGGCCTGCACAAGAGGTTGAATTCATTGTCTTCTTTAATACCTTCTGACCCTTGTAAAGTAGCAATTTGCAAAATCATTATCTGTGTCCATGTTTCATCTGCTGCTCTAGATTATGCTCTCAAAGGACAAGGGAGGATGATGGTTGTTCATTGTTGATCATACTGCATTCTCTGTGGGTTAGTGGGAACACTCGGCCGACGCTCCATTAGAAAGAAAATAAGATTTGATTGGTGGAATAACTGCATTCCATGAAACAGCGTTCACTCAGTATCTTAGGAGAACATGCAGCAGGTGGGGGTGTCCTCCTTGGAGAAGAACAGATTGTAGTTGGCCCAGCAAACAGAGAGAAATGGCTTCACTTCAGAGAGACAAGCTGTAGTTAAGGGAGGGAAATTTTCAAGGATTTGTCAAATGATAAGCTTTTTTTTAATGATAAACTTTTTTTGTGTGCTCATTCCTTGAGGAGCAGGAAGTTATCCATAACATGCTACATTAATAAAAGAGTTCTCAGGGCTACCAACCTTACAGTAGAGATTGAGTAGTAGTATATTTCTCTTACACAAAAAAGAACAAAAAAGCAACTTTTTCTTTTTTTACAAGTCCTAGCAAAACACGAATTCAACTTGATAAAGCAGTGCTTCTGAAGCACACGTGGATGGGAGGGCAAGTCTTATGATGACATGTAGAGCTGACTGATTCTAGATGAAGTCCTTGAAAGGTGAACCGGATTCTTTGGATTAAAAAGAAGAAAAAGGTCAAATCCACTCTCATTTGAAGCCTTTGAAATGCGTTGTTTCTCCTTGGCAAGGAAAGTGATGATGGCTTAGACAGGTCACCTGATGATTCAGGGAACAGTTAAAGGCAGGCATTTGAACAAGGACGAAACAGTTGGTGTTTTTTCCCCCATCTGTTAGAAATTCTGATTCTTTTCTGTCTTGTGGTTTTAAGAGTCCTATGTGGACAAGGAAATATGATGAATGGTTTTCTTTAGAAAGGGAGACATGAAAAGCCTTAATTTAAAATCAAGTTTCTCTGTAGGCCTGACGTCACCCTCAGTAGCTTGTGCTGCCTGCTGTGAAGTGTCATCCATGGAGTACAACAGAAAGAGCCCACACCAGCCCCACCAATGTCAGATTCAAGCCCATCATGCGGCCCCGAGTCCATCCATCCAATAGAGGGCCTTCTTTGTGGCTTGTCCTGCCACAAGCACCTGGTGGGAGAAAGGCAGTGTTTCCTACTCTCATAAAGAGGCACAGACTCGAATGAAGACACATTTTCAATCCTTCAGAATAAAACTGTAGAAGTTAAGAAACCTGAGGTGGGGTGTGGGAGGGGGGCAGGGAAGAACAAGACATACAGGCTCAGAAACCAACCAGAGTACTTCTACTCTGTCCTATAAGGCTGTTATGAATTGGAATTAGCTCACAGGGCAGTCAATTACTCGCCCCCCCCCCCCCAGGCCCACCCCATTTTTCCAAGCATGATGTCTGTCACCAGGGTGTTTGCTATGGTTCACTGCCACACTGGAAACACCTTGTGCGCACCTCGTACATCAAGGACAATGACCAAGCATTTAGTTGTTGAAAAAGCGAACACGGCTCTTCAAAGTGGGTGTTGTCTACTGAGGACCAGGATGAGGAAAGGAGAGCAAATTTATTGGTTCCCCACGTGGTTCTCTGCCCTAGCCGGTGAGGGCTCATGAGGGAGAGCCTGTCAAGGTGGGTGTGGGTCAGTGCCACGATCGCGCAGAGTCACTCTGGAGTCCCAGACCTCTCAGTTCCTCCTTTCCAGAGGCCAAAGAAGAAACCTCTGTAAGAACCTTGAGAAGCCCGCCTCGTCAAAGGTATTAACAGGCAAGTGAATAAGAGAAGTCCTAAGAAGAGCGCAGTTAAATAAGGAAGCAGAGGGCCATTGGTAATTTGGAAACTGTTACTGTAGAAAGGAAAGTAGAAGGCTGTCTAACCTGGGTTCCTCAGAAATTAGAGCCTGTGGGGAAGGCTTTTGTGTGAGCAGCGAAACCGTTATGGGTTGAGCAGCTAACAGCAGGGTCAGCAGTTTCAAGCCTCCCAACTCTCTTGACGAGGCAGACAAGGCTTCTTCCTCTCGCAAAGAGTTATGGTCTCTGCAACCCACAAGGTGCCCATAAGGCTTCCATGTGTTGGAATCAGCTCACCTGGCATTTTTGATGTGACCCCAGGGAACAAGGAGAAAGGGGGAACATGGAGAGCTAATGCAGGCTGCCTCCTCTGGTCTGCTTACTGGCAATGTGCTACCATGGGGCAGTAGTGTACAGTACACCTCAGGACTGCCCACGTGGACACAGAAAGGAGGAAGTATTTCTCTTTTGCCACCTTGTCGCCCACTGATGAAAGGCTCAGCCTCCATAGGTCGGTGACTCCCCAGTTCTTTGGGCTTTTTTCATGACCGTATGCTTGCCACAAAGTCAATCATGAAAAGATAAATACTGTGTGAGACCACTGCTATCAGGGCGAACACGAAGACAGACAGGCAGTGTTCTCAGGTCACACCGTCATTCACTGTGGCCTTCCAAGCAATGGGGTTTGGTGACTGTTCTACGGCTTATAATCCATTCATCACTTCCTTCTTTTTTTCCCCAACAAGTTATATTGGCATTTAATCCTTATGTCTTACATTTCAATAATTCAGTCATGACAACAAGAATTGTACAACTGAGCTGAGCCCCAGTGGTATAGTGGTTGTGTGCAGGACTGTGGCCCACAGGGTTGGCGGTTCAAATCCAGCAGCAGCTCTCCAAGAGCAAGGCTGTCCCTGCTACTCCCACCAGGGGGCAGTGATGCCCACAAAAAAAACCCAAACAAAACAAAGAATTGTACAATTATCACCACAATGAATTTTAGAACATTTTTGACCCCCCCACCCAAACCATGGTTAAATTACTTTTGAGTTCTCTCCGTGCCTCCCACATATCTGTTTGTTCCCCGAACCCTCTCACTCTCCCTTTCTGCCCCCCCACCCATATTCCCTGGCATCAGTTCTTTTTTTGGGGGGCCCATCACTGTCCTCTGGTGGTTGTGGGAGCTACCCAGTGGGAGCTACCCAGCTCCTGAGAGCTGCCGCTGGATTTGAACCGCCAAGCCCGCGGCTGCAGTCCCGCACTCAACCACTTACGCCACCGGGCTCAGTCCTGCATCAGTTCTTATCTCTGTGTTTTTACTCCTCTGCTTCCCAAACTGGAAAAAACAACAGAAACAAAAATCAGTGTTAAAAAAAAAGTTGGAAGGATAAAATAATAATAACACAGTGATAAAACTACAAGTAGTGGGTGAGGAAGAAGAGGCCACAGTGAATCTTTAAGAGGCCAGGGAAGAACTTTTTGTCATGGAACAAGCAAGGAATACTCGCACCTTGAAGATCTCTTGGGGCTCTGCCGACAGGTTTGGCCCCCCCCCCGCCCCCGCCCTGCCTCGTTTTCCACACACTGGGTGTTTGCAATTTAGCCTCAGATACTTTCCCCTTTGTCGTATTTGAATTTTGTTTTTGGGGGGCATCACTGCCTCTGGTGGTCGTGGGCGCCACCCAGCGCTGCTCCTGAGAGCCGCCACTGGACTTGAACTGCCAAGCCTGCGGGCCACAGTCCTGCACTCAACCACTTACGCCACCGGGGCTCAGCCGTATTTGAATTTTGTAATTGTTGTCTTTGGATCACACAAGCTGATGCATCACTCCCTTATCTCCACATCCTAGAGACCACTTCTCCAGAAGGGACCCCACCTCAGCTGAGAGCAGTTCCTCATTTGGGAGAGAGTGGCAGAGGTCCAAATTGCCCAGGACATGTGATCATGTCCTAGGAGCACCCTAAGTGGGTGGACTCAGTCACATTGGGGTTCGGTGCACTCCAGTGGAGACTTGTGGCCAAGAGGAGTGTGTCTGTTTCTAAGAGGATGACTTCACTTTGGTTGGTTAATATGATAGGGGGAGGTTAGAAGGTGAGGGTGGCTTGAATTGGGGAAAATGCTTGACATTTCTTTGATGGAACCCTCAGGGAGAGAAGCCATTCTGTGTTACATGAACAATTATGCATTTGGTTTGTGTGTGTGTGTGTGTGTGTGTGTGTGTGTGTGTGGCATCACTGCCCTGGTGGGAGTAGCAAGCCCAACCTTGCTCCTGGAGAGCTGCTGCTGGATTTGAACTGTCAACCCTGTGGGCCACAATCCCGCAAACTACCGCTAAACCACCAGGGCTCAGCCCCAATTATGCATTTTTTAACAATTTCTTTTCCATTTTCATCACAAGTACCCTGATTGATCTTATCTTGTTCTCCATAATGATTCTGTACATTAAGAAAATGACTATCTTTTTTTTGGGGGGGGGGGCATCACAGCCCTCTGGTGGTGGGAGTAGGAGGACTAGCCTTGCTCCTGGAGAGCTGCTGCTGGATTTGAACCTCCAACCCAGTGGTCCTGCACACAACCACTATGCCACCGGGGCTCAGCCCCGAAAATGTCTATCTTTTTAAAAAATCATTTTACTAGGGGCTCGTACATCACTTATCACAATACAGACATACATATACTGAGTCAAGCCCCTTTGCCTGCCTGCTGTTGTCATCATTCTCCAAATCTGTTTTTTGGGGGACATCACTGCTCTCCGGTGGTGGGAGTAGGAGGCCCAGCCCCACTGCTGGAACTGAACCTCCGTCCCAGTGGGCCGCAGTCCCACGCACAACCACTACGCCACCGGGGCTCAGCCAAATCTGTTTTTTTTTTTTAACTTGAACCCTTGATATCAGCTTCTCATCCTTTTCCCTCCCCCCACACTACCACCCCCTCATTATTTTATGTTATTATTAGAAAATGTCTCTGAAGAAGGAGAAGCTTGATTGTGTGGGTACATCACACTATCAGAAGCTGGGGAAACCGGGGTGACAAGGGCAGGAAGTGGAAGGCAGGGAACCTGGGCCGAGTTTCATCTCTGCTGTGGGTTGCCCTAGCACTTTGGGCAAGTCACCCTACCTCTCTGTCTATACTGTTTCAATCATCCAATGAGACCATTGAAAGAGATGCGTGCACTACCCCCTTTCATTTCTGACATATTATGGTTTTGCAGATTGAGAAATTTCTGTTGTTTGGGCTGCAATTTAAATTTTTAGAAGAGGCTGAGAAAAACCAAATTCACTGCCACCAAGTCAGTTCCACCTCACAGTGACCTCGGGGGATGGTTCTGAGACTGTCCCTCTCTGCAGGAGTAGAAAGCCTCTTCTTTCTCCTGAGAAGTGGCTGGGGTGTTTGAACTGCTGACTCTGTGGACAGCGCTCCCAGGGATCTTTTGAGGTATGACTAGGTGCCACCAGATAAAGTGTATTTCGCTACATATGCATATTTTGCTCATAGAAGAAATTGGCTGGCATCCTGGTTAGGACTTTTAGCTTCCCAAACTGTGAGAAATTAAGATTCTGCTCTTTACAGACACACCTATGTGACATTTTTCGGACTTTGGAACTAAGACAGCCCCCGACAGGGTTTATAAGATAAATATTGAAGAAAATTGGATTATGAAATGTTAAGCAAATCTTATTTTGCTTACTCAGGGTTTACTCAGCGTAAAACATTGCAGAGTTTTAGGATGAACACGGAACTAATTTTGTTTAGCGCCATTTTAAGCCCTAATTTAAAATTAGAATTTCGGATGACATTCATAGTATCAGCGGAAATGGTTTATGGTGCAATCTGACTCTATGGGCTTCATGAAAAACAGTAGACCTTCAGGTACTGTGAACGTGGCGATGAAGGTTGTGAGCAGGGGAGGAGCGGTGATTGCAGAGCCCACAAAAGGAAGCCCAAGAGGCCTTGCAAGTGCCCAGCCTGCTCTGACCAGGCCTTTCTCACAGCGCCCTTCGTCCTCAAAGACTCTTAAGGCGGCTTTGTGGAGAGGGGCTTTTCAATAGGAATAAAAAAGGATTTGAGGGTTGAGCCTTGGTGGCGTTGCGGTTGAGTGCAGGACTGCACCCCACAGGGTTGGCTGTTCAAATCCAGCAGCAGCTCTCCAGGAGCAAGGTTGGGCTTCCTACTCCCACCAGGGCAGTGATGCCCACACACACACACACACAAAAGGATTTGAATGTTTCCTGGATATGTAAGTTGCTTAACGTTTCTTAATCCAATTTTCTTCAATATTTATCTTAGGAAGAATATCTATAAAATACAGAACTGGAAGAACGCGTTGGGTTGCGTTTTCTTGTTCGTGGTCTCCTGAATCAGATGTCAACGGAATGTTGTAGAACTCGCTAGGGCGAGGACACTGAAACTGTCCTGCCGACAAGCAGACCGTTTCCCCCTGTAAAGTGACCAGATTTTAACATTGTTGAAGCGGGACACCATTGACCGGGGTGGGGGTAAGGGGAGTAGACAAGGTATATTACCTTCCCGTTCTCCCGCTGTTCCCTAGCTTGTCGTGCATTCTTTCCAAAAATTGGAACTTTTTTTAAGCGCCGAGAGACGCGGGGAGTCGGGGGTGGGGGGGGGCGGATTGTTTAAAATCGGGACTGTCCTGTCCAAAGTGGGCCGTCTGGTTGCCCTGCCATGTGGGCAGCTGCGAGCGGGTTTCTCTTCTCACATGTGTTTAGGAACGGGCTGCTCACGTTCCTGCCACGGTCGAGCCTCGTGATAGAAGCTTCGGGTTCAAAATCTGTTTGTCGAGAGGCACCGGCCCTGTCTCATGGGGACACGCAGGTAAATATGGCCTTTTTGCTTTTCTGTCCCACACGGAACTCTGCTCTTGCTTGCCTGGACCCATCCAGACCGCTCACTCTGCCCAGCCACACGCTGCCCGTTAACTTCAAAAGAAGTGAGGGATGATTCGAGTCTGACAAGATCTTAGGAGAACATTTCTTCAAAATCTGGTTTTAATAGTTTTTACATTTTGTTCTTCTCACAAAGTTATAATGAGTCCACAGGATCTTGCAGGCAGGGTAGGGTATAGGTGGAGGAACCTCTTCCTTTAACCATTTCCTTTCACATCCCACAATCTCTGAGCCTGTAGGCATCTTTAGGTCCTGAGTGTGCACCCCTGAGCCTGTTCCTTGATTCAAATATATTCCCTACAACAGGAGAGGACATACAGCAGCCATCCGTGCTCTTCCCTTTGCTAAGGTTTATACCCCAACCGAGTTCCCCTTCTTAGACAAATCTTTCCCCATAACGTCATTGGAATTTACAGAAAGTTCTCAAGTCTTCTGGCTGATGGTACAAGAAACAGAATGTTCAGAGAGTGCTTATATTCTTTTTCCCAAAATTCTGCATTAGAGTACTTGACACTCTCTTGTTCCATATTATATACTTGCTGAATTAATCAAAACATTTTTATGACTGAGGTTCTATATCTTATGTTCATAACTATTCAATGGGAGGCTGAATGCTGTAGAGCACTCTTAATCTTACAATATTTTAGGTGCGTTTATAGACTCCCGGGTGGCACACTGGATTAAGCATTAGGCTGCTAACCCCAAAGTCCAAAGTTTAAATCCTGAAGAGGAAGATGAAGACTTGTGTTCCCTTAAAAATTCCTGGAAAATGGCTGAGCCCCTGTGGCGTAGTGGTTGTGCGCGGGACTGTAGCCCGCTGGGACGGAGGTTCAATTCCAGCAGTGGGGCTGGGCCTCCTACTCCCACCACAGGAGAGCTGTGATGCCAAAAAAAAAAAAAATCCTGGAAAATCTATAGGGAAGTATAGAATTGACTCAAGAACAGTGGGTCTGTAGTTGTTTTAACTGAAACAACCTTAAAATGGGTCAAACGAAGATCAAATGAAAAGATGTTTCATTTTAGCCTAACTACACCAACTATATCAACTGTAAAATACAGTCTGAAAACAAAGCTCCTTATATCCCTCAACTGTGGTCAGAGGCGATTCACCTGAGGCTTAATCCTTGTGTGGACCCTGCATGTAGATTTTGGCTTCCACTGTCATCCATTGTCTTCTGCAAACCAGGTGTTCACAAGTTAAGCTTTAATACTATTCCCTCCTTTGGATTTCATTTTTATTATTTATAATCCTTGGATCACACAAGCTTGTGTGCTTCTTCCATGTGGACTTAGTTGATAACAACTTAGATGGCTACTCATTTGAAGACAAATTTTTTTTTTTTTGGCATCATTGCTCTCCGGTGGTGGGAGTAGGAGGCCCAGCCCCACTGCTGGAATTGAACCTCCGTCCCAGTGGGCCGCAGTCCCACGCACAACCACTACGCCACCGGGGTTCAGCCCTGAAGACAAAATTTTAAGACCTTCCCAGATGCTATTCTTTCTGATAGCTGGACACCATTTGATTTCTTCACCACACTTTGATATAGCACACGTCTTCAGTGATCTCTTCAGGAGGTTGAGCATCAAGCAAGAAGTGCAGTGGGTTTTTTTACAGTGAAGTCAGATGTGCATTAACTTTTTTTTCCAACGATTTTACTGGGGGCTCTTACAGCTCTCATAACATTCAATACATCATCTGTAGTAAGCATATTTGTACACATGTCACCATAATCATTTCCAAATATTTTCAACTTGAGCCCTTGGTATAAGCGCCACTTTCCCTCTCCTTTTTTTAAATAAATCATTTTATTGGGGACTTATACAACTCCCACCACGATCCATACATACATCAATTGTATGCAGGCCACATTTGCATACTTGTTGCTATCATCACTCTCAAAACGTCCTCCCTCCACTTAGGCCCCCAGTACCAGCTCCCCATATTTCCCTCCTCCATGAACCCTTAATAATTTACAAGTTATTACTTTTTCATATCATACACTGTCCAATGTGTCCCTTCACCCACTTTCCTATTGTCTGTAGCCCAGAGAGGAGGTTATATGTAAATCCCTGAAATTGGTTCCCCAATTAACTTTTTACTCAAATCCAGCAATGGAGAGTAGTAATAAAGTACTACTGCATTCATTTTTGTTTCCCACATATACATTGTTTCCTTTGGAATCACTGAAAAGATTTTTTTAAAAAAAATCAGTGGCAATTCCTCATTTGGAAAAGCTTCAAGAGACATTTGGCAAGTAAGACTCATGCCCAGTACAAATGACTCATTTTCTTTCTTTCCCATCTGAATCACATATCAGTTTGGCTCTATGCTTTCTAAAGTGATTTTGAAGTCATCTAAATAAAATTTCATTTGATTATATGATTAAAGTGGAGAGGTTCAATGTTATCTTTAAGAATAAAAGTGTACCATAAGTAATCTTTAAAGGTGAACCCTTCTTAAGAATTTGTGTGAGTCATCACTGACTTCTGTTTTACTTCACTGTTCCTTAAAGCTTTCGTTGAAAGAATGTTACAGAGGATCTTTAAACCTTTCAATAAATTTCATTCTAATTTTTTCAAAACTTCCTTCTAGTTTTGTCTATATCTGCAAGTATGTTATATAGCTGTGAAGATTCCCAACCAGAAATGTTTTTCCACCCCAAGGGGACAATTAAGATTGTCTGAAAACATTTTTGATTGACATAGGAGTAAGGATGTGTCTGACACCTAGTAGGTAGAGGTCAATGATTCTGCTATGTGTCTTATAAGGTACAACCTTCTCTCAATAAAGAATTACTGTACCAAAATAGAAATTTTGCCAAGATTGAGAAGGCCTGGTATATGCATGTGGTAGTTAAATAATCTGGTGTCAATTTGGGACTTGACAGGATTAAGAGGGAAGGAGTGGAATCTATCAGGTCATAGCCAATGAGGCCTCTGTGGGGCACTGCCTTCTCCTGAGGATTCTGAGAACTCCTGTATTTCCTCCTTGGAGGTGGGAGACATTCTATCTCTCTGCTTCCTCCCTGAGAGCTATGATGATGGCAGCAAGAACCCTGAACCTGGAGAAGCCACATGGAGACCCCGGTCAGCACTGGACACCTTGGGAAACCATTGGTTTTTGTTTTTTGGCACGTACAGTTGCAAAATCAACTTTACCTTCCTTCAGTTCCTAAAAGCTTCAACTAGGCCATAGTGGTTGTAAATTGGGCAGTTTGAGGATAGATTCCTTGAGCTCCCTTCTAGCTACGTATGGCTGTATGACCAATTTCCTGCCAAGGGAACACAAGCAAAAAACAATAGTACAATTTCTTCACTGTTTGCGTCACACTTCCCATTCCTGCCTTTCTACACAACAGAGGACAGAGCCAATCATTTATCAGACTCCTGCTTATTCAATCATATATCCCCCTGCTGAGGGGGTCCCCATCATGCACCACACTATGGCATACTCTACTACTGCATGGATGGCAATGGGCCAGATTAAAGGGACCAGGTTCCTGGATGATTTGCAGGGAGGAGAGTTGCTCTCCAGATAAACTTAGATCTTGCTCGCACACCTTTAATGTGCAGCCTTTAGCTTAAACCTAACATATCCATGGGGGGTACTGGAGGGTGGGGATGGGGGAGCCTCCAAGGAGGGAAACCGGCCTTCTGAAAACCAGATCCAGGTTTGTCCCAGGCATAAGCTATATGAACAGATCTCGTTGGGCAGCCTATGGCTACAGACAATTTCTCTCAGAAATACGCTGACCTTAGTCTCACCTCCAACAACAGCAACAACAAAACAGGTCTTATAAGAAGAGTGACTTCTGATGGGAACAACAACTGGACTAGTTAAATTCAAAGTAAAGAGATCAGCTTGGAAGATTATCATACTGTGTTTGGGACTCCAAAGGAGGTCATCCTAGTAGATTTCCTTGAAGGGCACAGGATGACCAAGCTGGCTTATGATGAAGAAATTTTAAGAAAATTGAAGACTGTATTGGTTTTGGAAAGGCCAGGAAAGTTGACCAAAGAGATATATATTTTTTCTTTCCTCATGAAAGCAAGGGGAAGGAACTTGCTCATTCTGCTAGGGTACCACGGGCCATCCTAGGAGAATTTTATTGGGAAAATCTTACCCTGCCCACCTGTAGCTCTGATGATCACCTTTCAGTCTGTTCAAAACTTACCAAATCTTTTAAAAGGACATGATTTGAGTTCCTGAGGATGCCCAAACGGCTGCTTTGATGTGGTATAATTTTTTTTTTTTGAATGCAGACTTCTTGAGGGAAGAGTTGTCAAGTGCCATCAGCTCCCACGTTTCCCGACACGGTGTCCCAGAACACTGCCCAGTCCTGTGCTGTCCTCGCAATGGTTGTCTGAGCTCCTTGGTGCAGCCCGGTGTCAACCCATCTCATCGGAGATGCTCCTGTTTGGGGCTGACGCTCTACTCCTCCAAGCACGAGGTTCCTTCTCCAGGGACCGACTTCTCCTGAGACCACAGCCGAAGTAGGTGAGGCGAAGTCTTGCACCACCTTCAGGAGCGCATCCACCCAGATGGAGGCTGGTTGAGAAACAACAGCTTCACATTTTGATACTTTTGGGTGACAAATATTTCTGCAATTTTGTAGCAGTGCTTGTGATGTACCCTTTTTTGATTTTAAATTATATTTACACTTTACTGCATCCGTTTTGCAAAGTGGCTTAGCCCTATAGGCTTGGTCTTTTTTTTTTTTTTTTTGAAATGTGATTATACATGTGGAACTGATCTCATTTCAAATATGGGGGAGGAGCAAATTAAATTATGTATCCATCTTGGAGACATATCCATGGACATCATTTGGAAAGTTACTGTGTTGCATGTGCTTATCCACTCCTGGCCCCTTGGGTCATGGGAAAGAGCAGCTTGATTTAGAACAAGGTTCAATGAATAAAAAGGAGCAAAGAGAACATCTTCCATGTGAAAACATAGATAAAACAAGAGTAGTAAGAAGTTACTCATCCTTAACAACAGAAACATAGTCAGTGCTTCCAACGCTTTCATAGAAGACACTATTCGTTTTCTTTCTCCTGAAGAAAAAAGTTCAGAGTTTTAAGCTTTAAACTCTTCTTTCTTATATGGTGCAACATAACAGAAGTTTGGATGCACCACAGCGCTGGCCCATCAGGGAAGTTGCTTTGGTAAGCCTATTACTAATTCACTCATCCTCCATTTCCACTCTCGAAGGTAAGGTCACTATGGAACAAAAAGGGAGGAGGGGCTAGCAGTGAACACATATGCTAACTTTTTAGATCTCTGTTATGTGACCCTTACTGTCTTCCACATGGGCCTGCAGCGTCTTTGCATTCTGAATGTTAGGGAATATTTGAGTCAAAAAGATCAGTTGAAAAACTTAACCCCCCGGGGCTGAGCCCCGGTGGCGTAGTGGTTGTGCGCGGGACTGCGGCCCACTGGGACGGAGGTTCAGTTCTAGCAGTGGGGCTGGGCCTCCTGCTCCCACCACCGGAGAGCAGTGATGCACCCCCCCCCTCCAAAAAAAAAAAAAGAAAAAGAAAAGCTTAACCCCCCAAAATCAACCTCACTGTCATTGATTGAGGAGATACGGACTCAGGACAGGTTACTCTTTATAGGAATAGAAAGCCCCCAAACTGTCTAATTGTTTTTTTTTGTTGCTACTTAACTGTCCTGGCTTAAAGCCCAACAGCATTTTTTCCAACCCGCAACCCCCAGCACATTAATAGGCGTCTTTATTTTAAGAATGAAATACTTTGCTCATGTATCCTTCCTTTGCTAACCACAAGTCAGCTCTTTCTTGAGTTTGATCTAGACCTGGGCTGTCTGTCCAGTCCAGCAGCAACTAGCCACATGTTTAAATTTAAATCAAATAAAACTAAGTAAAATTTGAAATTCCATTGCTTGTCACACTACCCACATGTCCAGTGTTTGACAGCCTATGTGCCAGTGGCTTCTGTTTGGGCAGTTCGGACCTGGACCGCTGCATGGCGCATGGGGGAAGTCACCCGTCTCTTCCTCTCCTCAGCCCCTCCAGAATGCCTGGACATAGAAAGCTCTAATCACAGGTAGGAAAGCCGTCAGGACCTTCATTTGCTGATGGGGCAGGCTCAAAATGAGAAGAAACAGCTGCAAACATAATAATTGGAATTTGGAATGTAGGTAGGTATGAGGCTGGGAAAATTAAAATTGTCAAACATGAAAAAGGGTCATCAAAAAAGAGAGGCAGGTCCTGGACAAGACGAATTGACACAGTGCCTGCAATGATGGGCTCAAACCTCAGAACGATTGTGAGGATGGTCCAGGACTGGGTGTGGGGGTGGGGTGGTGTTTCCTTCTGTTATACGTAAGGTGGCTAAGAATCGGAACTGACTTGAAGGGACTTCATGTTCTGTTCATTCCCTCTTTTTATCAAAATCAGTATTTGACTACCTAAGACATGATCCATTCATATGAGTCAGAGAAAGGAAACAGAATTTCGATATGGCTCCTCCTAAAACAAGGGCAAAATTCTGCCAATGGTGGCACTGTTAGTTGACCACGCACATTGTCATCAAATTTACCGGCCTTGTGCTGTCCCCGTGATAGGTTGGGGCTTGGGTGGTGTGACCCACTGCGTTTTCATTGGCTGATTCTCAGGAGGAGGTCATCAGCCCTAGTTTGTCAAAGCCGAAGCCTGTTAGGCATCGCAGCAACATGTAAGCCTCGACTGATAGCTGGTGGGTGGACATGAGGCATAAGGGCAGGACCCAAACCCATGTCTTCTACATAGAAGGCAGAAATTCTACCACCGAACTATCAATGCCTCATATCCAATAATACAAACAACAGCAACAACAAAACCAACTCGTTACCATCAAGTCTATCCTGTCGGACAGAGGAGAACTGCTCCTGGGGCTTTCTGAGACAGCAACTCTTTACAGGAGTTCAGAGCCTCATCTTCCTCCTGTGGTGGGTTTGAACCGCTGACCTTGAGGTTTCAGTGCAACAAAGAACCCACTCGGCCACCAGGGCTCCTAAAGAATAATGAGTCGAAATGCCACCTGTCATTATCTTGTGTGAACAAGCACTGCTAGGGGCTGTCGATTTTGTTTCTGTAGATGGATCAAAGGAAAACTTCAAAAAGAGGTCACATACCATGTCAACTGTGAGTCTCAAGGCCGATGTGTCTGGTGACCATAACATTTGACAGGGCATGCTACTGTGGTTACATGTGGCTACACAGCTACTGTGCTGGGGCTACTTCCGGCAAGGCATATCCTCTTGGGAGGGTGGCTTCTTTTCACCATTACTAACCAAATAAGAATTTAAAGTATCACCTCCTCTTCCACAAAAATCAATGAACAACCCCCAAAGTACTAGTTTGGGCAAGAGCACCCCAGTGATCTTGATGGTCTCTGTCAAAGAAGGTGGTCTCTGTCAAAGAGCATAGTGAGAAAGTAGCACACTCTGGATATAGCAAAGCTTCATGGGGTCTTCATGGGGGATGTGAATAGCCTGTGTTCTAAATTGACCTTTATGCTCATCTTGATTAACTCACTGTACACCTCTGTGATGCCAACCCTCTGGAAACAAAGCTTTCACTTGACTTTTCTAGAAGGTGAATCAGAAAACAAAAGTCTTGCCGAGCCAATGGAATATCAGGAATGTTGGAATTCAGGTTGAAAACTCGTCATTTGTATCTTGAGTCATTTAGGTGACGCTTTCATCAGAAAAGGGATGACTGGAAGCAAGCTCAAGGTAAAAGCAAAGTGACGGATGGTTCTGGAGGAACTTGGAGGATGGCGAGCTCCTGGAGGTGTTGGAGAAATAGCATTCTGAGAGGAATTAGTAAGAGGCAAAAGTAAGGCGAGCGTGATGGTGGGGCAGGAGGAAAGTGACAAGAAACAGAGGAAGAGAAAAGATCTGGGGAGCAAATCTATGAATAAAGGTACAAGCATAGGTGTGCACTTATGTAAATACATTAATTAATAAAATTAGAGGTATTGGTCTATGTACATATATTTCTATAGCAATACACTAAAGTAGTAGATGGACTTTGAGTCTTTGCTCAACCCCTGCTCAAGGCAAGAGAACTTTTTTCTAAAAACCTGACATTCTGTGATGATCACGGCATGATCACTGAAGAAAAAAATGGGTGCACAAGCAAATATGAGGAAAGCTGATGGTGCCTGGTTATCAAAAGACATAGTGTTTGGGATCTTTAACAAGTTAAACAAGTCCACATGGAAGAAACACACCAACCTGTGTGATCATGAGGTGTTCATGGGATCAGGTAATAGGCATCAGAAGACCACAAACAAACAAAATCATAATGTTGAAAATGAGGGGAGGCAGATCAGAGACCCAAAACCCATCTGTAGACTATGGGACATGCCCTCACAGAAGGGTCACAAAGAAGGGATCAGTCAACCGGGGCACAGTAAAGCACCAATGAAATACATGATATTCCTCTGGTTCCTTGAGGCTTACACACACACACACACACACATTCACTCACACACAAATCATGACCCCAGTCCTGCCTTTTACTGCAGGCTAGACTGGAGCATGTACACAGGTACAGACAAGCAATAAGAGCTTGTGATATATGGAATCCAGGAACAAAAATGGGAATAGCAAAACCAGGAGGGTAGGAGAAAGGTAAGGAGAGGAAGGGAGGAAAGGGGGAACCAATCTTAATGATCACACATAACCATCACCATCACCATCATCACCTTCACTACCACAACCACCCCTCCCTGCACAGGGACGAACAAGAGAAACTTTGGAGAAAGGGAAACAGCAGTCAGTGTAAACTATGAAAATAATAATTTATAATTTATCAAGAGGTCATGGGGGGGGGGGAGAGGGAAAAAAGAGGAGCTAAAACCCAGGGCTCAAATGGAAAGTAAATGTTTAGATAATAATGATGGCAACATATGTACAAATATGCTTGATACAATTGATATATGGAATGTTATAAGAGCTGTAAGAGTCCCCAATAAAATGATCTCCTTTTTAAAATTAAATACTTTTATTGGGGGCTCTTACGCCTCTTATCACAATTCATACATTTCTCCAATGTGTCATGCACATCTGCACATATGCCACCATCATAATTTTCAAAGCATTCTCTTCCCACTTGAGACTCTGCTAGCAGCTCCCCATTTTCCCCTTCTCTTTCCCCACCTGCCCTCCCTCACAAACCCTTGATAAGTTAAAGATGATTATTTTGATATCTTACATCATCCTCCATAGCCCCTCACCCTCTTTTCTGTTGTTCGTCCCCCAAATGATCTTTTGATTAAAAAAAAACAAAAGAAAAAGTAAAAGAAAGATACTTATTCACATTTCTGGGACATTCTAATTGAAATTAAATTAAAAAAAACACTAGGACATTTTATTATGTATTATATTTCCTCTGGGGCTCACTTGATGTCCCTTTTCCAGTGAAAATAGTGACAGGGGTAATTCATTTAGCTCTGTCCAGAAGTACAGCTGCACGAACCTGGATGGAAACTGGTGGATGGGTTAAGGTCATGATCAGTGGCTATACAATAGAGCTACACATCTATGGCAGCAAAGAGTACAACGATTTAATCAATAGCTGAAAAAAAAATAGCTGAAACTTTGTGATGAGCAAGTCATTGGGTTAATTCCTTATTTTCAAGGGAAGACATGGAAAAGCTTTATGTTATTAGGAAACTTATACTATGTATGGCATAGCCCACATACTAGACGTCTGTGTGCTGGCGGCACCATCTGGAGAAGGGAAGCCATCAAGGGTTGGCCAGCCAATATGACTCCTTTAAAGGAAGACCTATAAGGCAGCGTAGGACTAAAATAAAAATTAAAAAAAGGCATTATGATCCATCAGACCCTTGGATTCATCTGAAAGAGATTTTGACAAGCAAAAACAAACAAAATGCCTGGAGCCTGGATTACACGAGGATCCAGAACCCATCAGCTCCTCAGAGGAGGCAGAGGAAAGAGCCAGGAAGCAGTCACTTGCCCGTGCCATTCCCTCAAAACAGGCGCCTTGAGTACACGGCGAAGAACCATACTGTGCACAGATCCCGGACGTCCCTTTACCTACAGAATTCTTTGATTCCTTGACAACCCTCCAAACGTGGTTCTGGGGTGCTAAAATGGGGCTCCTCGAAATGCGAGTCTGGCAAGTCAGCTAGACTTGACAAATTGTCAAGGCAGACATTTGCAATGAGATGTTAATGCTTCAGAAAAGGAGAGTAGGGGGGTAGCGCCCTTGTCCCCATAGGAAGCACAAGGCCAACAACTGCCCTCCCCAAGCCAGGGCTAGCTCCTTGTCCCATAGCAGGGGTCTTTCTCTTCTGCAGGAAGGCATGCCTGTTTTTTGGGGGACAATCTGAACATTTCTAATCTTTATTAATGCATGCATTCTCCAAGGAACTGTGTTGAGGAAAGGGCAGCGTTTACCTGTGTTCAGGTAGCAAACTCTTCATTCTCAGTGAGTTGCTGAGCCAAATGCAGAATATGCCTGCAGCATACGCTACGTTTTAGAGCTCTCCTTTTTCCTCAGTGCTGCAATCCTGGCAGCAGTCGGGGCTGCACCTTGGCTCTGCATGCCCACAGAGGTGGAAGGAGCAGCTCGCTGTGTCTACACAGATGTCCTAGAGCGGCATTCAAGTGGTGGTCCATACAATGGTCAACAGATTTCAGGAGAGTTGGGATACTGGCAGGTGTTAAGAAGATGCAAAGGTGTTTTAAAAAATAGCTCAAAGTAACCAGCTCTGTAACCTTGGGCCAGTCCTGTCCCTTCTCTCTGGATTTTATAAAAGGGGAAGGTCGCCAAAATGATCCGCAAAACCATTCCAAATTCTCTATGAAACGATTCAAGATGTCTGCAAGGGCTTAATACCCAAATAGTTTTGCTCATAATGATAATGGGGTGGTGTAAACGGAAAGCATCTTTTTTTTTTTTTTTGGTCAGTTGCATTTGCTGTCAATCACAAAGCTTAGATGAGTTAGTGTTTATCTGTGGAATGCACTTAGATGCATAAGAATTGTGGTGTTGGAAACTATTGAAATGCACCGCTCGCTCAGGTAACAGAAAATGTTTTGAAAATGATGATGGCAACAAATGTACACATGTGCTTGACACAATGGGTGTATGGTCTGTGACAAGAGTTGTATGAGGCCCCAATAAAATGGTTAAAAAAATAAGCTTCGAGCATGAGCATACACATTAAAAATATATGTACACCAGGTATCCAAACAAGTCTGCCTTGGAAGTAAAGCCAGAGTGCTTCTTAGAGGCATGGGTGGCACGCCAGGGTCATGGCGTTTTCAGTTGAGTCCAGTCCCTGAGGGGCATCCTGTTGCAGTGGCTGTTCTCCAGCCTGAGAACAGATGGTGAAGACGGCGCAGGACAGGCAGGGTTTCCTTCTGTTGTGCACAGCGATGCTAGGGGTCAGAAATGACGCGGTGGCCCCAAACAACAACATAACAGGTCAATTCTGACTCATCGGTGATTCAGGACCCAGTAGAACTGCGCTGGGCGGTTTCTTAGGTTCCATTCTTTTGGGAAACAACTGCATGGCCATCTCCCAAGGAGCAGCACATAGGTTCAGGCCACTGAGGTTGCAGTTAACCACTATATACAAGTTTGTATCCATCAACTGGCATACCGAGGAAGCACATGTTCTCGAGCTCATGGACATTAGGAAAGACTTACTGCACAGAGGAAGCGCCACGGCTAGAAAAACGAAAATTGGACCCAACTGTCGTGCCACACAGCCAAACCTGCAGGGGACAAGGGTTTTCCACTTATCCTGAATCGACCCGAGGAGGACAAAGAATATGGTGGTTGAATTCAGTCTTTCGAAATAGGTTGGATGGTGCCCTCCTTAATGTGAAATTCATGAACTCTTCTGTTCTGCGTTTTTTCTTTTTTTTTTTTTAGGCATCACTGCCTTGGTGGTGGGAGTAGGAGGCCCAGCCTTTGCTCCTGTGAGCGGGAATTGAACCTCCACCCAGTGAGCCGCAGTCCTGCGCCACAACCACTACGCCACTGGGGCTCAGCCCTCAGTTCTGCATTTTATCTCGTCCTGACGGCTCTCTCTCTCTCTCTCTCTCTCTCTCTCTCTCTCCTTCTGACTGCTCTCTCTCTTTTTCTGTTTGCTTTCCAAACTGCCTGCAGCCTGTAAGGCTTGGATGACGAGCGCCGGCTCTGGAGTCAGACGGGTTGGGATCCAGTCTTGCCTCTCCAGCTTACTTGCTGTGACTCCACAGCAGCCGGAGCAGCTTCTGCAGACTGCTTCTTGGCGTAGTCGGCCTCTTTTGGTCAGAGGCTTCTTTTAGAACTCATCTCCACGGCCGTTGTCGTGGTGAGCCGGCGACCTGGCAGAACACGGGACTGTCGTCTTGCTTGCATGGATGGCTGTCTTGTGGGGCGCCCTGGAGGTGTGGTGGCTGCTGACCACAACCGTCAGCACCACCAGCTGCACTGTGGTATGAAGAGCCAGCTGGCCACTCCTGTAAAGCCTGACCATCTCAGCAAGCAGGCCACGGGTAACTTTGTCTTCTTTCAAAGTCAAGGTGTGGAGATGAGCTAGCTTGAATTTTCCTTCTCAGAGAACCAGAGTCTGAACAACTCAAAGGTCATCCGTAGTTGATGGACAGATGCCGTCTTTTAAAAATGCTTTCTCCATGTATTGATCGTGATATGAGTGGTATGAGCCCCCAGTAAAATAAAAAAGTACAAATGGCAAACAAGCAAAATGTTTCTTCATGTTGTATATCTATCATCATTTCAATGTCCTTATAGTTGGATCTGAGCCTTTTGAAAGAAAAAAAGGGGGGGGGGTGGATTTAATACATGTGTTTAATACTGGTGCAGTTTGATTCCTACCACTGTGAAGTAAATGCAGAGTCTAGCTGCCCCATTTGGCAAGACCGGGTTTCCTTACAGGTTGCTGTGAGAGGTGCGATTTGGTATAACTTGAATGCAGGGATTTAAAAATGTTAAATATCTGTATGTTAAGTATTAAGGTAACAGATGGACATTGGGCCTCTACACAAGTCCTCCCTCAATGCAAGAACAGTTTATTCCAATAACCTGGCATTCTGTGATGCTCACTTTCCCTACACCATCACTGAAGACAAAATGGGTGCATAAGCAAATGTAGTGAAGGAAGCTGATGGTGCCCGGTTATTGAAGACTTGAAGATAACCAAGGGACCATCTAGCTGAAAAGCAACTAAGCCCACATGGAAGAAGCACACCCAACTGTGTAATCATAAGGTGTCAATGGGATGAGACATCAAAGACACAGAACAGAAATCATATCAGTATGAATGAGGGGGAGTGCAGAGTGGAGACTCAAAGCCCATCTGTAGACAATTGGACATACCTTTACAGAAGGGTCACAAGGAAGGCATGAAACATACAACTTTCCTTTAGTTCTTTAATGCTTTCTCTCACTGCCCGCCCCCACCGCTATCATGACCCCAATTCTATCTAACAAATCTGACGAGACCAGAACATGTACACTGGTACAGACAAGGGCTCAAAACACAGGGAATTAAGGACAGATAAAACCCTCAGGACCAATAATAAGAATAGTGATATCAGCAGGGGAAGGGGAAGGTGGGAGAAGATAAGGGGAACTGATCACAATGATCAACATATAACACCCTCCCTGGGGGATGAACAGAAAAGTGGGTGGAGGGAGACATCAGTCAGTGTAAGACATGGAAAAATAATTATGAATGATCAAGGGAGGGAGGAAAATGAGCTCAAGTAGAAAGGAAATGTTTTGAAATGATGATGGCAACATACATACAAAGGTGCTTGACACCATGGACGGATGGATGTGATAAGAGCTGTATGAGCCCCCAATAAAATGCTTTAGAGAAACATCTCCATCATTACAAGAAATATTTTTAAGGTTTGCACAAGGCTCTCCAGTGGCTCCCACCCCACCATTGCTCTGTGGATGGCAATGGCCTCACCTACTGCCAGCTCTTCGCCTCCCTCTTTTGCACGGCTGCTCCCCATGTCCACGTCAGCTGAACTTTCAAGACAGAGCTCCTAATTATTCTTCAGTCCTCTTTTGTCAGCATGCACCTGCAGCCACACCAACATTTGCTTGCAGTTGTGCAGTGCTGTGAAAAAGCTTGCAGTTGGATTCCAAGATGACAGCCAGTGTAAATGATCTACAAGCCCATGTGGGGTAAAGCAATGTCAGCCAAAAAGAAAAATAGCTACTACCGGAGGAAGTGACTTTGGAAGGGAAAGAGAACTAGGGAGGGCTCAGGAAACAGTCTTCACTGCTAGGGCAGGAAGAGCCACTTTCAGGGAAGCACTCTAAGGACAAGGAGAGTGGGCACATTAAAGAGACTCTGTCACAGGCAATGCTCCAGAGGTTAAACCACAGATGTTGCGTTACCGATTTGTCAGTTTCTTTCCTAAAGATACCTTGAGAGCAGTCCAGACAATTCTGACTCTACAGGACTGAGTAGAACAACCTGTAGTTCTCAAGAGTGTTGGCCCCAGTGTTTCATCTTAAACCTCCAAATGTGGCCTTATGTCACCTTCTGGCCAGTAACAGAGCTCTGAACCACTGAGCCAGGCGCTAAAGACCCCCTTCCCTAAAGCTTTCTTGCTGCACCAACTCACAGAGACGCCGTCCATCGGGTAGGGTAGAAGGGTTCCCATAAGGTATTCTAAACGGAAATCCTGACGGCACCCAGGAAGGGGGCCACCAGGTCCTTTCATACACAGAGCGCCGGTGAGCAGCGCTGAATCATTGCGCCACAAGACTTCCTTCCTCTCTAGATAGTACTCACTCACTCACTGCCATAGAGTCACTTCTGACTCAAAGGGACATGTAGGATACGGTAGCAATGTCCCGTTGGGCTTCCGAGACACGGAACCTTGTTTTCCTGAGGGCCACTCCGTCCACACTGTGGAATACTTCACTTGTGTGGAAGACTTCACTTGCGGTGCAGAGATGGGCTGCCCAAGACAGACTGAGAGAGTGCCTGTCCCCACCCGCTCCCTGTCTTTGAAACAGAGCATGCGAGGAAGCAGCGGGTTTAAGGAGCCACAATGAGAAGCTACAAAAAGCCCAGGCCGGCGGGGCGTCTGCCGCTGTCGGCCGGCCAAGGGAGTGATGGGCTGTTTGACTCGGTTTTTCTCTTTCAAAAGTAGATGCAGAGAAAAGAATAGGACTGAAGATTATTTTATGACGGTTTAAAGCGCCTTTACTTGGAGCGTAGGCCAGCGCGCACACACATCAGCTAAGCAGGGTCCAGATTACAAAGGAGTGGGGACGGGCCTAGGGGAGGGTTTCCAGACGAGCCCCTTAGGGACTGCCAGAGAGCTCGCTCGCCCTTTGCTCCCAGGTTTTGCACACACAGCGGGAAGGAAGACCGCGCCCACGGTCCCACCACCCTTGCCTCCCTTTGCACCCTTGCTCGCAGGGTTCGTGGGGGCGACCGTCTGCAGGGATTTTTCGCGTCCTCTTTTGAAGAAGGGAAGTGATAAAAAGCATTTAAATTAGCGGGAAGGCGGTTAGCACCCGCAGGCCAGCCCGCTGCACGCCTCGCTGCACTTGGCCGCTCGCGGCCCGCCGCCTCGGGCCGAATCCCAACAGCATTAACGGCCGCGGAGCAGCAACGGCTCCCGAGCCGCGCGCGACGAGCGTTGCGCAAGCCGGACTCGGGGGCCAGCGAAAGGTGCTGGGAGCCCGCCGAGGCCGGACGCGGGGTGGCCGTTGACGAACAGCCCTGCCGACCAATGGGGTGCCTGGTCGGCTTTGCAGCCTGCCAATCGGGAGCTGCACCCGGGCCGGGGGGGCGCTTCCCGCGGGCCGCGGCTGGATTCCTTCCAGAGAGGCAGCCGTGGAGGCGGGGGCGGAGGCGGAGGCCCGGCCCCGGCGGTGGGGAGCGGATTTGGGGAGGAGGGAAGACCGGAAGCCACGGTCGCGTCCCCCATCCTTGGAGTCGCTCCCCAGGGCGAGCGGCGGAGACGCAGGCGGAGGGAGAGGCTGCACGTTGGGCCGGTCCTAAAGGGGAGCGGTCCTCCGGAGTCTGCCGGGCTCCCCCGCGCCCCCCCGCCCGCCCCCGATCGCCGGACCTTTGCCCGCGGCCCCCGCAGACGGCCGGCGGCGCCCATCGCGCCCCAGTCCCGCCCGCGCCGGGCCCTGGCAGGAGGCATCCGAGGCCCGCAGCCGCCTGCCGCCGGTCCCTGTGGTCGCCGCCATGTCCTCCTCCTCCTCGTCCCCCCGGGAGACGTACGAGGAGGACCAGGAGTACGAGAGCCAGGCCAAGCGCCTCAAGACCGAGGAGGGGGAGATCGACTATTCGGCCGAGGAGGGCGACAGTCGCCGGGAAGCGGCGCCCCGCAGCGGGGGCGACGGCACCAGCGGCCGCAGCTTCTCGCAGCCGGTAACAAAGCGCGGCGCCGGGTCCCGGGAGGCAGGGCCCCGCGGCGAGGGCTCGGCCGGCGCCCCGCCCGCACGCCCGCACCGGGCGCTTTCGCTCCCGGCCTTCTGGCATCTGGCTGCGGGCACGGCCGGGCCGGGCGGGGCGGGAGGCCGGGGCGCGGCCCGGAGCCCCGGGGAGGGTCGCGCGGCGGGAGGCGCGGCCCTGGCGCGGGGGGCCCGGCTGCTGGCGCAGCCCTTTGTTCGTACCTCCCGGGGTGGGCGGCCGCCGACCGGCTCCTGCGGGTCTTCTTGCCCGCAGCCGGCGCGCCTCCGCTGGCCGGGCTCGGGCTCGGGCTCGGGCTCTCGGGAGCCGAGCGGCGGCGGCGGCCGCGACCCGATGACAGACGGAGCTCTGACGCGCACAGCCTCGTGTCCCGGGAGGTTTAATTTTGGAGCTGTTTCTCTTTTGCAGAGGCATCCCTGCAGTGGCTACTTTAACAATCTCGAGATGATTGCTCAGTACCATTCCTAGCTCCCCGGTTTAAAAGAAAAAAAAAAAAGAGCCCCCTCCCCCCCCAAAATTAAAAAAGTTGTTAGATGTTTTAAAACATCCGGACTTTAAAGGACAATGGATCTTAAAATCATCTCAGTTCGTGCTCGCTTCGGCAGCACATACACTAAAATCATCTCAGTTCACGGCAAATTTGCCCCACGGAGGGAGGCACTGAACAGAGGACCGCAGCCGTCAAGTAACTGGCCCTGGATTCATGAGAGGCGGCGTAAGGTGAAGGCACTGGGAATGTGAAATTCATTTTATCCTCAGCACGGAAGGCCCTCCGTTTAGTTAGATACAGACTTTCAGGAAACAGACCAAAGCAACATTGTTGCCCTTGTCGGGTGCACTATGCTGTTAGCAGCCTTAATGCTCTGGAAACATTGAGCATATTTTGTAACTAATTCGGCAAACCTTAATGAATAAAAGCTTCGGAAATTGTACAATGTATTGTTTATATGGACATGTTTTCTACTTTACCTTCTCTACAAGGCAGCGTTCAAGCATTTAGCCTTTGGTTTGTGTTCCAATTGTTAGGGTACCCAAATATGGTGATTGATAGGCCGGCACACTCTTAAAAGAACTTTTTTCTTGTGTCCTGGGATTCCTTTTGATTTTGTGTGTGTGTGTCTGTGTGTGTGTCTGTGTGTGTGTGTGCGCGCGCGCGCCTAGCTATTTGAATATTCAAAATGCAATGTGGAAATGTGAGTTAGGGGAAATGCATTTTTTTCCTTAAAGTTTCAGGTCAAAGATAGCAGTATTATCTTTAAAGATGAAGAAAATTGGTCAGTGTTTAGATGTGTTAGATCCGTAGACTACTTTTGCCCGGAGAGTCTTGCATGAGCTTTTGTGCAATGGAATGAAATGCCTTCTGAGTGGCACAGAAAGACACTTGAATCGACTGATAAAGTTTCAGACAGCATAGTAAGCCAACAGTATTATTCTAAACATGGGGAAGAAAATAATGTGTAATTAATGCATATAAAGTGAATGTTGTTGGTAGCTGAGGAAACAGCACTGAGCAGGCCTTGGAGAGAGGGTCAGGAAGTGGTAGCTAGCATGAAGCTATGTGCTACATCCAGTCAGCTTCCTACTACTCTGAGTTCTCTTGGTAAAAAGAGAGTTGAGTGACATGCTTCCAGTACCTGAAGTTTTTGCTCAGGGATGAACAGAATGCAGCCATTAGATCTTGTATTTGCAGATTAAAGTGGTAAAAATTTCATTTTCATCCTGTTATGTATTTTAGGAGGGAGTAAATGATTTTGATTTAATAGAACCAACGTTGAAGTTAAGGGAAGGCTTATTTTTTCCATTTCAACATGTTTTTCTAAGATCGTGTTGATACTGTTTTGAAAATGTTGAAATTATGAAAACCTGGGCATAATAAAAATTCTAGTGCTGGAACAGGAATTTCCTGGATAGATGTTTACCGTCTCGTAAGTCATCATTCAGAAATTTGAGAATTCCTCTAGCCAAAAAGAATTTGGCCTAACCTCCGTGGCATTGCATCCCGAGGAGAAACACCTTCCTAGAGAAATTGTCAAAGTAGACGTAAGTTAGGCAACGATGAGCAGACTTTCGACTTCAGTTGGAAGTTTACAAAGTGAAAAGAAAGACTTCCAAGATTTTATTATTTGTTTTTTCATGATTATGTTTTCCATGAGAGCATTAATAAATGAGAGTGCAATAATGACGCGAGATTGAAAGGAAAACCTCAGTAAGAAAACTGGGATGCTGAGTCCACTCTAATTCATGGTGACTCGATGTTAGATTGCAGTGGGGGGGGAGGTGGGTGGAGGGGAGGGGACTCGAGTCGCTGAGTGGACTTGAACTGTCAACCTTTCCCTTAGTAACCAAGCACTTTGAACTGTTTGCTCCACCATCCTACAAATACTCAGAAGCGTAAAGTCAGCATCATGAATGGTCATGATATTTTAGGGTATATTGAGAAGTGAGTGAATTGGGTATAAGAAATAACAGAATCATTCAAGATCTTCTGGTTCTTACTCTATAAAGAACAAAAACTCCCAGGTGTCTTCAAATGGACTTGGCCACATTTTTGAACAAGGTTTGTTGATGGAAGTGTGTATCATGCATTATACAATTACTTTGTCCTCTTTTCTTCTGAATTTTATTTTGTTGGAGAATATATACAGCAAAATATGTACCAGTTGAACAGCTTCTTTGAATTCAACAATTCAGCAATGTTGAATATATTCTTAGAGTTAGTTGGATAACCTTTCTCTTTTTCCTCTGCTGAGTTAACCCTTCATTACCATAAACTCACTGCCCCTTAAGGCTTCTAATCTTTCCCTTTGCTGTTAGCAATTTGATCTCATAGATAAGAGCGCAGTGCTTAAGGCAGACTTTTTGATATTTTTCATTCCCCCCCCAGCAGCTTTATAGGCATATAATTCACATGTCATATAACTCAATAGTTCAGTCACATCAAGGAGTGTTAGACAGTCATCACCACAATCAGTTGTAGAAATTTTCTTTAATCTTTTACTCATCACTAGTTTTCATTCTCCCCCAACCTTAACCTACCTTGCCCCCCAAGAACCATTAATTCAGTTTCTCTCTAGAGATATACCTATCCTAAATTTCCTGTACAGAGGAATGTTAAAAGACAAGTAAAGAAGAAGAAGAAAAAAATGTTTTGAAACTGTGGTAGCAATTGTGCAAGGCTGCTTGAAAAATAAAAAGACTGCTTGATGTGATTGAACTATGGAATGTTATGATAGCTATAAGAGCTGCCAATAAAATGATTATAAAAAGCAAACATACTCCAAACAAGTAAATACTAAAAAAACCCAACAAGAATAAGCAGGCAGGCCTTTTAAAATTAGTTAAGCTAAACTATTGTTCGATTTTAACATTTCAAGGGGCATTTTTCATGTATGGTTTAAAGTTTATCTCGGGTTCATCTACCCTCCTCAGCTTCAAAAATCCCTGTAGGGTCTGGGAGAAATTGAAATTCTATTCTCCTTTTTCTCCCTTATGATCAGGTTGCATCGATGGAATATTTGATCAAGATACACAGTGATGATAATTGGGCCCCATTCAGTTCTTTTGTTCTCATGCCAAAGGAACAATTTATTCTTCTGGAGCAAATTGTATTCTTAAATTTAGCAGGCACAACTTTTAATAACATCGGGGGGTGGGGTGATGGTGGTGGTGGTGGAATAGTCTTTAGAAAGTATGGGGAAGAAAAAAAACAACCCTATGCATGAATTTTAAAAAATTGTACCCAAATTCATACTAACTTGTTGGATCTCTGAACTGGATTTTGTTTGAAACAGATGAAAGATAAGCTACGGAAAGAGCCTTATCAGATTAGCATGAACAAACCGTTCAATTTCTATGAGACGGGAACAAAGAAAACATCAGTCTCGTTTTCATCCACCATCTGCAATGGAGCTGCCACCAAGATGCATATTTTCTTAAAAAAACACTGATGGGGCTGCGGGGGGTGGAGGATGGGGGAGAGCATTGCTCTGGAAGTTGAGAGGTTGAACCCTAGGAGACGATAGAACGCGTAAAGGCCAAGCTCTGGGCTAAGGCAGGAATCCCTTCTGCTCAGCGGCTGACCTCTGCTGGCAGGCAGCTGGAAGATGGATTTACCTTGTCTGATGACAACATCCACAAGGAGTCCATTCTTCATCTTGTGCTGAGATTTCGTGGTGGTGCTAAGAAAAGGAAGAAGCCTTACACTGCTCCCAAGAAGAGCAAGCCGAGGAGAAGGAAGAGTAAGTTGGCGGTCTTCAAGGACTACAAGGTGGTTGACAATGGCAAAATGGGTCACCTTTGTCTGGCGTGCCCTTCACATGAATGTGTGCTACTGGAGTTTTTACGGCCAGTCACTTTGATAGACATGACTGTGGCAAGTGTTGCCTGACCTATTCACAGAAGACTTTGGTTAGTAAAGGACGTGAGTTAACAACAATGGCAACAAAACAGGACAAACATCAAATTATGGAGATGCTTGGCTGGAAGGATGGTGAAATCACTGACCTGTTGCAGAACAGTTATGGGGACAATGTCCCAAAGCCATGGGCAGTTTATAAGCGGATCATTCGTTTTCAGAAGGAATGAGATGGCGATGAAGATGAAGCCCACAGTGGCAGACTGCCCCCATCAGTGTGTGAGAAACCAAGTGAACCCACCTTGTTGAAAAGGACCTGCAATTAACTGCAGGAACACAATCTAACACCGATCCAGCTTACACAAATGTGAAAAAGTTGAACAGAATTTTTGCTTTTTGGATGCGAAACTAAAATGTCTGCCTCTGCAGAGCAGCTGCAGATGTGACCATTTTAGATGGGCATTTTTCACAGTGGGATCAAGATCCTGATGCATTTCTTCAGAGAATTGTAACAGGAGGTGACGGGTCTGAAGCCCCATCAGCGCATTGGTCACCAAGAGAGGGAAGTGGTCGGGCGGTCAAAGCAAAATTGGACTGGCCAAGAGCAAAGGTCATGGCAACAGGTTTGGGGCATGCTCAAGGCATTTTGCCAGTTGACCTTCTGGAGGGCTCAAGAATGATAACGTGCTTATGAGCATTCTTTTTGAGAAAGTTCACCAGCATTTTAGTAGAAACGTTGAGCAAGAAAACCTGGGGAAAATTCACCAGAGAATCTTTCTCCGTCTTAACAATGCTCCTACTCATTCTTCTAATCATACAAGAACAGCTTTGGCGAGAGTTTTAATGGGAAATCATCAGACATCCATCTTAAAGTCTTGATTTGGTACCTTTTGACTTCTTTGAGTGTCTCGGTTTCAAAGATTCTTTAAAGGGCACCCATTTTTCTTTGGCGAATAATGTAAAAAAGATGCTCTGATAATGTTAAATTCCCAAGGCCCTCAGTTCCTTAGGATTAGACTGAATGGAATTTACCTAGGCAAACAGGCCTTGACCATCATGGAGCTTTTGTTAGAAGCAAAATTCACATTTAAAAAAATTTTTTTACATTTTTATCTTTTAAAATTTCCAGAAAGTTTTTGAAGTTCTCTCATTACTAGTAAAATTTTGTACCTGCTTGCTTTTAGGAAATCAGCCTGACATCAGAGTATATTAACACACTGGCAAAACCAATTGAAGAATTGAATGAATCTGTTTTCATGAAGAGCGGCATCAGATATCCATGGAGTACTAAGTCATTTTGGAGACTTTCAAGTCTTCCGTTCACTGTCCTGACATTGAGTCAACAGGCAACTCAGATGGTTGCAGTGGTTGAAAGTGTGTCTCTCAAGTTTTACTATTCTAGACTCTAAACTATAATCATGATATAAATAATATGGGTACTAATAGCAGTGTAGATTTAAACCAGGAAACAGATGCTGAAAAGAGGTAATTTTGACATAGATAAAATATGTGCTACAGATTATTTAATATTTTATTAACTGTGTGTGTGTGTGTGTTCAAAAGCTTGGGGGAAAATTCCACTGCCCTTCAATTGTGTGTTTATAGGAATGCTTAAATCCCCGCCTGGTTGTGGGTGACTGGAGATAAGAAAGTTGGTTGCAGAGGAGGAACCGTAGGGACAATGGTGAGATATAGCACTCTGGATGCTCTCTAGTTGGGGGTTTGGGATTGCGTTTATAGTTTCAATAAGCTACATGAAGGATGAAACATTTTTATTTTAAGGAAAAGGGGATATAATTTAAACAGAAGCTAGCAAGGCAGATAAACTCACTCATGGCAGATTACAGTCAGTTACAAAGAAAAATACAAGGGCTTTAGGCTCAGGCTTTGAGGTTCAGATAGTCATAACTTTCCCAAAGTACCAGAATGACTGAGTTGGACATTTTCCAGGTCTTAGGGGGTGATTTCCAACTTCAATCTATTCCGTTTGGGAAAGGTAATTAAACAACAAGATTGCAAAGTGAATTGTTTTGTGGGATTTTTATATTTGTCCACCGCTCTCTATGAGAAGACCAGTTTGAAAAGAGTTTGACTTGTCAGTGCTGTGTTCAGGAAGTGATTCCCCTAATCGGGGGTGAGGCAATCAGTTGATGGCCGTGTTCTTATGGACAGGTAGTGCCCTCCCTCTGGTGGGATCCTGTACCCCCTCCTCTGGGGTCACTTCTTTCTGTGTCAAATACCTCTTATTTCTTCCAAGTTTTTAGAGTCTGCCGCACAGCAGCGTTTCACAGTGCATCATGTCATCCAGTTATATGCCGCAGCTCTTTGTGGTGCCCATTCCTAATGTAGAGACACCCTCGCAAAGACACCGGCGACTTCCTCTATTAAACTAGGTGTGCAAATATGGGTATTTTTTTTACATGTGGGTGCTTCAAAAAGTTTGTGGGCAAATGGAACGACAAGCTAATGGACTTTTTCAATAAACCTTTTGAAGTTATGCTTATATTAATTTTTCATAGTAAAATAATTTCCCAAGTCTCAGTTAACATGGTTGAATCGCAACTTCTCCGCATTGTGATTCAGCAGTTTTTAACATTTGATCCTTTTATAGAAGGGTCAGGATGGTCACTGGTGGAGTGCTCGCTCGCCTTCCTTGTGGGAGATGAAGGCGCTTCCTGGCCAATGCACGCCAGCACCCCCACCATCAAGGCTTGCTTGTGGAACATGATGCTGGACAAGTGTCTGGGGGAACTTCCAGACTCAGCTAGGCCAGGAAGAGACACCTGCCAGTCTCTGTCTTCAAATCAGCTAATGATCCCGCTGTAGATCCTGCTGTGTGTGGCCAGCCTGGAGTCAGGACTGACGGATAGCAAATAACAACATACATAGTTTTCGAAATGACTTGAAAGTCAGGTGATGCTGCATGTCTAGGAATAAGGATGCCCTCTCACATAACCCTTTCATACTTGATAATTATTCAGAGACCTGCAATTGCCTTGACACCTGGTCTTTTGAACCCAGTGCCGACGACGAGGAGACTGCAACTCAAAGAACCTGGTAGACCAGTGGTTCTCAACCTTCACGTGGTGGGTGTTAGGGCTCCAGCCATAACATTACTCTCGCTGTGGCTTCCTAACTGCCATTTTCCTGCTGTTACGAATTGGGCAACTCAAGTGAAAGGGTCATTTGACTTCCAACAGGGTCACAACCCCCAGGTTGAGAACCGCTGCAGTAGTGGGTTTTTGGAGACTGAACCAAAAGAAACTATTGGTAGTTTTTAAAAGAAGCTATTTCTCATTTTTGGAGCTAAAAAATTCTTGCCATCCCTTTTGAAAAAAAAACAAAACAACCTTTACTAGCTGAATTCTAAGAGAAAACTGTCTCGACCATCTTCATTACCCCTGCCGTTTATTATTGGATATTTTTTCCCCAGTAAAATCTGGGGCCTGGGGTACTTTATGCTTTGAGTTAGGTATTAGGGTTTTATTCACACTTTACTCAACTTGTATTTAAGGTTTAGGCATGCTGAGGCATATTTAAGGAGTTCTGGCTCAGGCTCAGGTGACACAGTGGGTGGGCTACTGTTGAGCTCTTAATGACAAGGTCGGCTGTTTGATCCCCCAGCTGCTCCTTCCAAGGGAGAACGAGGAGGCCACTGCACTTGTAAAGAAGTACAGTTTTGGCAATTCTACAGTAGGGAGCAATTCTTCTCGGTCCTATAGGGTCGTTCTGTGTTGGAATGAACTCCATGGCAATGGTTTAGTTAGTGGTGCAGCAGTTAAGCACTTGTCTGGGAACCAAAAGCTTGGTTCAAAGAGACCCAGTACGAAGACTTGCCCTTGATTATGAGTTGCTCTGAGTTGCAATTGACCTAGTGGCATCCACTAACAGTGCCCATTTGGTTTGTACGTTTCACCCAGGCCAAGATGCCCATGTCTGAGGGCTGCTAATTGTATTGGTTAGTATAAAATACAGTCAGAATGTGTTCTTGATTGGTGATGGTGGATCCAAGCAAGGTAACATACAGCTTCATTTAAAGCTTAGTGGCAAGTGAGGAATATCAGTTTAACCACAGAGCAGACTCAGCCTAGCTGATTCAAATGAAACGCCAAGGACTGAATTGATTTGTTGGCTTTTACAATAGTGAAAGAATAGTCCATGATTACTTTATGTATTTAAATCAGTCCCTTTCTTTAAGCATGGACATAGTTTAAAATTTTAGTGATGGGCACACCATTTGTTACAATTTCCAGGCAGACTTTATATTAAAAGAAAAATTGGTGAGTCTTCTAAAATTGCTTAAAAGGAATTTGATCTTTAAAAACCGATCCTTATATTTTGTAGTAAACATTTCAGTTTAGTTTGTTTATAAGCCCCCAATTTTAAGAAGTCACAAGTCGTTCATTTAGTACATTTCCTATGGAAGTTATTTCTGCTAGGGGCCATCAAGTGGGTTCTTGAGTCATAGTGCCCCCAGGACAAAAAAAGAAACACTGCCCCGCCCCACGATGAAGTCATCCTCACAGTTAGGGTGGAGCCCTTTGATGGAGCCCCAGGGTCAGTACATCCCCTTGAGGGTCTTTCCTCTCAATGCTCCACTTTAGGAAGCATGGTGGCTCTTTTTCAGGGACTGGTCTCTCCTGATAGCATGCCTTGCCATTATTGCGTCTAAGAAGCTTTCTGGCTGTTCTTCCAAGATGGATATGTCTGTCATTCTGGCAGCCCGTGGCACTTTCAGTATTCTTTACCAGCACCGTCATTCAAATGCATCAACTATTCGGTGGTTTTCCTTATTTACTGTCCATCTTTCACATATGCAATATGAAGCGATTGAAAATACCTTGTGTTGGGTCAGGTGCATGCACTCTGTTTTACAAAACGACATCTGGGCCCTTCAGTACTTTAAAGAGGTCTTGTGCAACAAATTAATTGAATGCACCATCTGATTTCTTGACTGCTGCTTCTTGATTAACGAATGTGGATCCAAGCAAGATGAAATCCTTTTCTTTGCTTTTCATGATGTTATCTGTTGGTCCACTTATGGGGATTTTGGTTTTCTTTTTCTTTTTTTTTTTTTGATTTTGGTTTTCTTTATACTAAGTTGTCATCTATGCTGAATGCTATAGCTCGAAGCTTCATCAGCTAGGGCTTCAAGTCCTCCTTGCCTTCAGCAAGCAAGGTTGTCTCTCTGCATCTTGAAGGCTGTCTGTCACTCAGCCTTTCTCTCATCCTGGTGCCTCAGTCTTCAGAGTCCAGCTTCTTTATGTGCTCAGGATACAGATTGAATAAGTATGGTGAAAGGACAGAATCCTGATGCACACCTTTCTTGACTTTAAATCATGTAGTTTGCCCTCGCATTTGGACAACAACCTCGTGACCCATGTACAGATTCCACATGAACATAATTGAAATGCTTTGGGAATTCTCATTTTTCTCATGGTGGTCTAAAGTTTGTTCCATAGTTGAATACCTTTCCATAGTCAATTCAGCAAGTAAACACCTGCCTGATAGTTTTTGCTTTTCAGCCCCAATCCCTCTGATGTTAGCACTGAGATTCTTCATGGTTTGTCCGTACTGCATTCAGCTTGAGTTTCTGGTCACACCTGGTCGATGCACTGCTTCAACTGTTGAATTATCTTAGCCATATTTTCACTTGCAAGTGATATTAATGATACTGTTTAATAACTTCCGTATCCTCTTGGGTTACTTTTCATTGAAATGGACATGAATATGGATCTCTTCCACTCCATTGGTGAGGAAATGATTCCAGCATTTATTTCATCAGCTTGGTGAAACATTTTACTTGGTATTCTATCAATTCCTAAAGCTTTTTTTCCTGCTAATGCCTTCAGATCTTGATGGTATGTTTACCTCTTGAAATGATTGAATGTTAATTAGTTCTTTTGAGTACAGTGGCTCTGCATATTCCTTCCATCTTCTTTTGCTGCCTCTTACATCATTCAATTTTTTGACCACAAACTCCTTCAGTATTTTAATTGGAGATTTGATGGTTTCAATTTGTTCAGCTTAACATGCTAAACATGTTCTTCCTTTCATTTTTCTAATTTAGGTCTTACACATTTCATCATAATACTTTGTTGTCTCGGCTACCTTTGAAAATTTCTCTTCAACTCCTTTAAGTTATTTCAACCATTTTCTTTAGTACATTCAAGAGATCTTTTTGGATACCCATTTTGATCTTTTCTTTCTTTAATTTTCAGTGACCTTTTGTTTTTGTGGGGTATGATGCTCTTGCTTGTCCGGTCTTCTGTCATTAGTGTTCAGTGCATCCGATCTAGCCTTAAGATGTTCTTAAGTTTTAGGTAGGATGTACTCAGGGTCATATCAGGGTCATATTTTGACATTCATGGACTTGCTTGAAGTTTCTTAGATGTTAACTGGAACTTACATATGAGCACTTAATGCTTTGTCCCACAGTTGGCCCTTGATCTCCTATTGGCTGCTGACAGTGAGCTTTTTTTTAAAGTTTTTTTTTGGTGTGTGTGTTGGGGGGGTCACATCACTACCTCTGGTGGTCGTGGGCACTACTTAGTGCAGCTCCTGAGAGCCACCACTGGATTTGAACCACCAAGCCCCCGGGGTGCAGTCCCGCACTCAACCACTTACGCCACCGGGGCTCAGCCCGACAGTGAGCTTTGGAATGATCTCTTCCCACAGATGTTCAGTCCTTTGGATCCTGTGTATTCCCTCTGGCAAGGACCATATGTCTTATTGCTCTTTATGTTGTTTAAAAAGATATTTGCAATGAAGAAGTTGGTTTTACAAAATTCTGCTGTAGTTTTTCCAGCTTTGTTTCTATCACTAAGGCTATATTTTCTAACCATTGTTCCAACTTTTGTGTTGTAGTCACCAGTATTTCTCAGTGCATCTTGATGGTATGTTTGATCAATTTCAGATTAAAGGAATTAGTAGAATTCTTCAATTTTGTGATCATTAGCTTTAATGGTGTGTGAGCACATTTGAATGATGATTAGTAAGTGGATCATATAAACACTGTCCTTGCTTTAATTATTTATGGATGTTTGTAGCTGTCTTTCCTTATTTAGAGTCTTGCCCCATTAGCTAATGAAGGTCCCCACAGCTGGACTCCAGCTAGTCGTGTTTTGAGTGTCTTCCAGCCAGAGGAGCTCATCTTTTGGCCCAGTGTTCCCCTGCTACTCAGAAGCTTTTCAGTGGCAAATCCCCCTGAAAAGGACACCTCATTTCTTCTTCATAGTCTCTTCTGACTTTGGAAGCTCTGCTGAAACCTACGCATCTTGGGTGAGCCTGCTGGTATTTGAAGTGCCAGTATTGCAGCCACCACAGTAGGACAAACCGACCGACATGCGGTCGAGGTCCTGAGTGGGTAGTTGTAAATGTGAATCTTAGTCTTAAGAGAGCCAGAATAAATAAGGAGGAGAGCTATTAGCATTTCCTTTTCTTGTTTGCATTTTCAAAGCTACTCTTGTAGAAATTTATTTTAAAAATAAACCCTACTTCCATTTCATAACATCGGCTGGACATTCTCAAGGAGCCAGAATAATACCCCAGAGAGGCCCCAGAAGGCTTGCAATTCTGTGTCCCCTTTATTTATCAGCAAAGATACTACTTGAGCCTGCTGTGAATGCTTGCTGCTAAGTGAGCAGCCCCAAGCCCTAAAGAAGTGTTTACATTGAGCCTCTTTGTTCTTATAACATATAGGTTCCCCTCCAACCCCTCATTAGCTGGTTCCCTATCTGAGGATTCTAACCACTGTGGGAAAAGGGAAAATTCTGGGTTGGAGCCGTGCAGTGATCAGAACCACCCCTCAGAGGCTATGAGCAAGTGGAAAGTACAATGCATTGTGTTAGGTATTATAAGGAATCTACAGATAAAGTGTACAGGGGAATGCTCTAGGGTATAATTATTTCATTTTATATGAGGGATTTGAGTGTGAGCAGATCGTGGCATGAAGTGGGGAAGGTTGAGTGATGGTTGTGTTTGAGATCTGGATTTTGTGGAAGTGGAACAATGAAATCATAAGATATTTCCAATCATCACATGCTGAGTTTTTCCCTGAAATTTCGTTAGAAGCAGAAATAAATTAAGTAGCTTATTTACACTACATTTTGAGATGGAAAACATTTTTAAAATTAAAATTTCTAAACTAAATATTTAATCTATTTTACCGTCAGGGTCAGGTCATTTTTACTACCTCATGGATTGGTGACAATGGTTGTTTTGTTTTGCTTATTAATGCTTTTAAATGCAGAATTGAATGTATTAAAAGATGCAATTTTGGCCGTTAAGGGTTTTAATGAGAGGTTGTTTTCTCTTGTTAGGAGGCTGGTGGCAGTCACCATAAGGTGTCTGCTTCCCCTGTCGTCCACGTTCGCGGACTCTGTGAATCTGTGGTGGAAGCCGACCTTGTGGAGGCACTCGAGAAGTTTGGGACAATATGGTAAGGCCCACAAGGACTCCCTGCGGGCGTGGTAACTCAGTGCGTTTCCATAGTGACTGGGAGTGAAGGCTGACGTTTATTGAACATTTTTCTCTGGACTTTTTCATCCCTAGTAGTTTTTGTCTTCCTGGGTGATGCATAGAGGCACCTGGTAGGTCCCTGGTCACCCTCTCACTCCCCAACCAGGTTGTATATACAATTGACACTGTGCATGCTTATCCAGTTTTCAAAAGAGGCCGGAATTTCCCTACAACCATCTTCAGAGACCTTAGTGCTTATTTAGCACTTGAGCTGAAGTACCGAACACCAATTTCTTACTTTGGTTTAAAACACTGGAACATTTAGCAGTGCCCTAGCCCCTCTGAAGGGGTAGGGTGAGAATGGACATTATTTGCGGAGATTCCTGTTGCTGTCAGTTCTTATCAGACCGTGGGCAGTGAGTGCTTTATCCTAGCTGGTCTGCTTTTTGTGCCGTATGTTTTCTTAGGCTCCACCTCCCACCCCCCCTCCCCAGCTGCTGTCAGCTTGGGCAATTTGACTTAAGTAAAAACATAATTAGAAAAGTAAATCTGCTGCTAAAATTAGCTGCTCTCAAATTCTTTCTAAAATATTTTTGGAATATGCCCAGCTGTTGTTCTCTTTTCAATATGGGTAATATAGAGTTGATTTTATCCTTTTTTGTTTTTTCTTCTT